>CM019075.1:36188223-36490723 GCA_009667805.1 Leptobrachium leishanense | reverse complement strand
AAGGTCTACCTCCTCACTCTTAATTCTCTCATTCAAGTGACACTGGACAGCAACTTAAAGTGACATCAGTCATGATACTATAGTGTTCTTCTAACTACTTCAACTCCTATGTTCCATGGAACCTCATTCTGCAAGAGTTTTGGCCAGTGTAGTTATCCGTTGGATTCAGAGAGCATTCTTCATTAATTAGAAAAGTAACGTGACTTAAGGGCTTATTCAGAAAGGGGTTATATTTGCCGCTGTTGTAACCGTGACAAACTTCAGATTTTCACAAAGAGAAATTCTAGTGATGGCACCAACAGATTCGTCAATGAAGCTTTTCCAGTCACTGCGACATCAGCAAACACCGGTGCTTACTGAAAAACTTCCTTACTCTAAACATTGAGAGCCGTAACACAAGTAGGATTAAAAAAAATAAAATAAATGGAAGATCCTCTTGAATTTCAGACTGGTACAGTCGTCCTACATATTCTTGATTAGTGTAAATACACTACCCACAACTCGGGTTTTAGATTAACAGATTAGAACAGTTTCCGCAACACTTTACAATAATCAAAGGGAACGAGATAAGCGGACGTATGATGGAAAGAAGAGGTGTAGAGGGCCCTGCTCATAGGAGCTTACAATCTAGAGGGATTGGAGTTGGGGAAGACAAGAGGAATTTTACTAGATCGCAGGATCATTAGTGCCAGTGGTTTGGGAATAGTGGGGCCATAGAAGCGGCTTCAATCATATGTGAGTGAGTAGGTGAGCAGAGGGAGGAGTTGCATCAGTGATGTGGTACGCCAATCTGAAGAGATGGGTTTTGAGGGATTTCTTGAAGGCCTGAAGATCAGGGGAGAGTTTGATAGGGCGAGGCAAGTCATTCCACAGGACCGGTGCTGCCCTTGAGAAGTCTTGGAGGCAAGAGTTGGCGGTGCGGGTGTAAACAGATAACAGGAGGAGATCGACCGTTGACCGAAGTTGTCTAGGCGGCACGTGCTTGCGGAGCAACGAAGACATGTAGGCAGGAGTTGAGTTATTGAGCGTCAGTATTTTAAACTGCATCCTGAAACGTACAGCCAATAGATGTAGCACTAAATCTTTCTAAGGCCAGTGTTATGTGGTCAGAACTCCTGAAGCCAACAATGAATCCTGACAACAAATAACAGCATATTGTGTTCCATTGTATCCAATGCCATCTCTATTGTATTTACCGAGGATGAAAGAGTCACCAATGACCTGACCACTACGACTTGACTCACTAGGTAACATATCTGTGTTATCCCTAAGGATAAACACCGCGTTTCCTGAACAATGAATAACAATGAAAATGTTGTGATCTCATAGTTACATTGATACAGACGAATAAAAGATTTTAAGTTGAATCAGGTTCAACCTTTCCAAAATTTCCCAATATTATTCCGTCTTTGCTCTCTATGCAAGCGATCTTCCACAAACTCAAATTCATTTTTTACTCATTCAACTGGGAAAGGAACTTCTAAATTTAACTTTACGTAGGTTTCGACTCCGTGTAAAAAGATAATTTAATTAATAAAGTCATTTGCATTACCTGCAGAGTGATTCTATCGTACTTTCATAGCTTAATTTCTGTCAATTAACTCATATATAAACAGTGCGATCTCATCTTTTCTATAAAAACAGACAGTCGGGAGAAAAAAAAAATGGAATTCCATTAGAATACATACGTTATAATCTCACCAAATTAACACAGTGAAAGATGAACACAACCGGCAATTCCCACCGGCTGCACACATCATCTTCATCCAATACGTTTTGTTTGTGTTCGGTGACTTACACAATGTAAATATGTCATTCTGTGTAGTATTAGGTGCTCGATACGATGTGGCAGTACTCCGCATTACATAATGTGTGCTGGTATACACAACTAGAGATGTGCATTTGTTTCGGAAAAATTCGGAACTTGGAACTAAATTTGACCATTTGTATTTCGGATGTACGTCCGAATAACGAATTGATACGATACGAAATCGGAATGAAATAAAACGGTATATAACAAATTTATTTCATTTTACACTGTGTCATCATCATAAAAGTAAAGTTTGAGTAACTGATAAACTATTGAATTTGAAATGAACTATCAAATTGATAAACTTTCGCATTGATCTGAACTTACAATACAAGTAATAGTCAGCAGAGGACTTTATGAAACTAATTCGTTTCACTGTTTAATTTGACTCAAATACTAAATCTGTGACACAGCTTAAAATTTAACCCTGGCTTTTCTTTTAACAGCAACATTTGATTAATTGGGGTTTTATTTAGTGATCCAAAATTCAAATTGATAAACTATCGAATTGATATATGAAATTCGAATCGATTCGAAATTTCAAATCGATCCAAAACGAAATACAAAACAAAATTAGTTACGAAATTCGAAAAACAAAATAATTTAAAAACGTAACTAAACTAAACAAATTTTTCAGCCATGCACATCCCTATACACCACAGTACGCATGTGACAGACACTACATGGATTTTTCAACCACACAGTGTTAAAACATTGTGGGCCCATTGCATTTTATGTGCCATCTTTTATGATCCTAGGAGGGGCCCATCCTGGAGATCAAACCAAAAAGTGATGTATTGGCTTTTATTCAGTTTCGGAGACCAATTTTATACTGGATGCCTTCCATCAACCTTATTTTGTATCTGTTCCTTCTTAATTATTTCAATCTTTACAATAAACAAACATTACAAGTGTTATTAACCAGGTAGATCTTCGTGGTTTTTGCAATATTGGTGGGCTTTGGCAAGCCAGAGAGTGATGGTAAAATAATGGCAGGTGAAATTTCATCAATTTCTTGCCTAAAAAGTATAAAATACGGATATTTTGTTTACCATTGTGTCATCAATGTCTGAAACAATGGCCGACGTGCCCATCTCCATAAACCTCCCATACAAACTACGGGGACAACAACAGCAGTAGACAAAGCTGGGACAACTTCGCCTGGAACGACGGAGAAATTTATACAATGTCGTAGGGCAGCAACTACGGCAGATGCACTGGTGAAATTCCCATTGAAACCTATGCCAAGCACGACGCAGAATCAACGGTGGAAACAATGGTAATAAATTTACTAAACTGTGGCTGCAGTTCACTAAATAGAAAATGCACTATAGTTTCTTAATCAGAACTCTACTAAAATGCTCATCCAATGCTTATTTCCCGCCTGGACTACTGTGACCTCTTTCTCTCTGGCCTTAAGAGATCCCAGATTCTCCCTCTGCAGTCTGTAATGAATGATGCCTGTGCCAGACTCATACACCTCACCCCTTTGCCAATTTCTACACTGGCTCCCTGTTTCCTTCTACAACCAATTTCAAATTACTGGTGCTCACATAAAAAGCTCTCCATAACCGCGCCCCTCCCTACATCTCTTCCCTCATTAGCAGGTGTATCCCATGCCAACCGCTTCGCTCTGCCAATGATCTGATGCTATCAGTTCCTCACTCCCGCACCCCCAACTCCCGAGCTGCCCCTTTTTATGGAACTCCCTCCCCTGCAACATCAGACTCTCCCCGTCTCTCCTGTCCTTCAAGAAGTCTCTGAAAACACATTACTTTAGAGAAGCCTATCGGCTCACTCCATGATCCCTCACTGTACATCTCTTGCTCCATCTTCCCACCCAGCCCACATGCGCCCCGCTACTACACATACTCCAGGTACCCTCAACTCCTCTCCTCTTACATTGTAAGCTCTCGAGCAGGGTTCTCCTCATACTGTTTGGTGTGGGCAATCTGTATGTATATTCGGAATTTTGCCTCTCCCTTTGTACAGCGCTAAGGAATTTGTTGGCGCTTTATAATTGCTTGTAACTATAGATCCTTAAGATCTAACCAGTTTTTTCAATGAAGAACCACAGCTAGGCAGTAACTCTTACAGAGGATTCTGCAATACTGTCCTGTTGACATGAAGTGGAGAAGAAATAGGACATTAGCAAACGACTAGAATTTATATTATTATTAGCAGTGAAGAAGGCACGACTTTACGGGATGTTTAGGCCCGGGGTTTGAAGAACCAGGTCATCCTAAAATGTTTCTTCTGGCTGATAGATTCCTGGATAATCCAGGGATTTGCATACAGGTTACTAGGCTTTTAAAAATGTCACTGGCTCCAATACTTATTTACAAATTTGTCAGCGCCTCAAACGCACAGTTGTCTTTATCGCTGAAGGATTCAACTTCGCCTTCCTACGGCTACAGTGTGTGGTTTTGCCTGATTTTTTACTTTTATTTTACCGACGACATGTCTTGGCTTTGGTTTGCCGGCATTCTTAATTCGATAGATTGTAACCTCTGCCTTTACATGATTATGGTGTTCCATTATCTTTATCCTATACATTTCCATAATCTAAACTAGAGGGTAATTTCTGCTGCACAGCATGGCTTGTCGTCCTGTACACACAATGGTAATTATTTTCTGCCAGATGCATACAGTGCAATTCCATCCCAACCCATAAACACACACACACACCGCCGAATACAGCCTGTGATTCCAATGTACACTGTAAATCCTATCAACATGGTAGAATACATCCTCAGACGACAACTGTGCGCTTTACTAATTTTCACTATAGATGATATTATGCAGAGTATTCACAATACATCTATACAGCCCCTTGACGTAGTTGTAGAAGGTTTTTCATTAAATATCATATAAAAACCTTAAGATTTATCACTATCATAGTATAAGCACATAAAATATACAAGGTACAAAATATCCGTCAACTATACCCTTTATAATGTAAGAAGATGTACTTTTTACAATGTATGGTAATCCGGCTGATTCACAGGGTATTAATCCATTAGATTAAACAAGAATAAATCTCATCTGTTTCCTGGTAGATAAGCAGTTTATTGGGACATAATCAGACAAGCAGTGTAGTTGATACAGACACATGTGTTTAATCCCGTGAGATACACACAACGCAGTTAATTTAGTCACAGTGTAAAGCTCCAGACCCAAACTGTGTACAAGTCAATCAGATGCACACAACACAAGTACAAAGACACACATCGTGTATAATTCTCAGATGCACACAACGTGGGTAATACAGACATAAATTGTGTAGGATCCTCAGACACACATAATGTGGTTAATTCTGACAGTGTAGAATTCCAGATACTGTGTATAGCGCCAGATACACACTGTGTATAGCGCCAGATATACCCATTGTATTCACGCCATCAGATACAGTGTGTAACACAATGTATAACACCAGATACACATAGCGTGTAACACAATGTATAACACCAGATACACATAGCGTGTAACACAATGTATAACACCAGATACACATAGCGTGTAACACAATGTATAACACCAGATACACACAGCGTGTAACACATTGTATAACGCCATCAGATACAGTGTGTAACACAATGTATAACACCAGATACACACAGCGTGTAACACATTGTATAACACCATCAGATACAGTGTGTAACACATTGTATAACACCATCAGATACAGTGTGTAACACAATGTATAACACCAGATACACACAGCGTGTAACACATTGTATAACACCATCAGATACAGTGTGTAACACATTGTATAACACCATCAGATACAGTGTGTAACACAAAGTATAACGCCAACAGATACAGTGTGTAACACAATGTATAACACCAGATACACACAGCGTGTAACACATTGTATAACGCTAGATACACACCGCGTGTAACACATTGTATAACGCCAGATACACACAGCGTTTAACACATTGTATAACGCCAGATACACACAGCGTGTAACACAATGTATAACGCCAGATACACACAGCGTTTAACACATTGTATAACGCCAGATACACACAGCGTGTAACACAATGTATAACGCCAGATATACACAATGTGTAACACAATGTATAACGCCATCAGATACAGTGTGTAACACTTACAGCAGGGGTCTCAAACTCTGGCCCCTCTGATGTTTCTGAACTACAACTCCCATGATTCCCTTGCCATCTATTGCAATCAAAGTATTCTGGGACTTGTAGGCAAAAACATCTGGGGGGCCGTGAGTTTGAGACCCCTGACTTAGGCTGGGGTCAGACCAGCGCACTTTTAACGTGCGTTCTGGCGCACATAATTACGGCCGCACTAGCAGTAGATGACGGGCAATGACGGCCAATATACGAAATACGGTCGCACGAAAGTCCGGCCGTGCAACGCAAGTGGAAAACGAACGCATTTTTTTGAGAACGCCGAACCGCTAGTACTGACGTACAGAGTGCGCAGCTGCGGCATAGCGGCATATTTGCGTAATTAGGAGATGTCAGACACTGCTAATGTCCGGCCTACATAACGTCCAGATGCAAAAAGAGTTTTATTGACGATCCGAAAAAATCACGCACGAAAAATGCGCATCGTATGACCGTTTTCGCGCACTCCGTGAAAAAATACGTCAATTCGTTCGGACGCACTTTTTTACGTTCGCGGGGAAAAATGCTTTCATTTGACCCTAGCCTTACAGGGTTATTCAGAGAGCGTGAAAAGCAGGAGAATGACTGGAGAATGAAAAATTCTAGGTCAAAACAGCCGATTTGGAAAGTGAGATGAAAGGGAGAATTTTTCTGGTTTGGCTATTTTGACCTAGAATTTTTCATTCTCCAGTCATTCTCCTGCTTTTCACCGCTCTCTGAATAACCCTGAATGTATAACGCCATCAGATACAGTGTGTAACACAATGTATAATGCCATCACATAAGTGTGTAACAGTGTATAACACAATCAGATACACAAAGTGTGAACCACAATGTATAATGACATCAGATACACACACACACATGCAGTTGAGTAACAGTGTATAATTCCTTCAGATACACCAAGCATTTAAATTTGACACATTTGGTGTATATTTCCACTGTGTATAACTCCATCAGATTAGACAACGCTCTTAATAGACACAGTGTAGATTTCCAGACACTGTATATTGTTGTCAGATGCACACAGAACATTCACAAATGGTGTATACTCCCATGAGATAGAGACACACGGTGTATAAATCCATCAGATCCACGCATTGCAGTGCAGACAGTATATAAATCATATAGCACAGCAGCTGACGGGCCCGAGCCGACCCATTCCTGATATAATCCCTTCAATTATGCAGATTCATTTATAGAGGGTTGCCTTTCACACCTCCAACCTGTGTTTTTATGGGGGGGGGGGGTTTCTCTTTCCGTATTTGACTCTTTAAAAAATATATCACTAATGAAGAACAAACAATAATATGCATTTTTTTTTTTTTAAAAAAAAAGAAGAAGTTTGACTCCTGATCCTTTGACTGCCAGAATTGGCCTGTGCGGTGTACGCAGGGCAGGGAGTCAGCCTGGAGCAAACAGCCAGGAATTCCTGGCAAGCCCCGCTTTGTGTACATGGAGATACCCGGCAGCGACCTAGCTACACACTGACGGAGGCTCTGGCTACAGCAACTCAGGACTACAACCTCACGCATGCCTGAAATCCTGAAATTATTTACATTCTTTCACCCAACAAATCTCCACCAAGGATTAAAGTGATTTGAGTAACAGCACCTTCCGCGTTTTATTGTGAAATGCGTTTTCTATAGTCTGTGCCAAAAGGGGGGGAATAAGAGTAATGTTACAGGAATATCTTGTTTGGAAGAGGAGACGAGCATTTTGGGATAGTAATTTTGTGGCAGATAAGAAATGGAAGAAAGATGTTCTGTTCACAAAGAAAACATTGTATGGCGTTCAGTTAATGGGACATTAGAAACCAATACAGGAAGAGGAAGTATGATGAGGAGGAAGCAATGGGTTTATATTAAGGAAGTGAATATCAAGGGCGAATTCAAGCGATTATATATAAAAGGAAAACATATACGCTGGTTCTGGGATGCCTGGGAAACCTCTTATTCCAGACATTATTAATGGAAGAAAAATATTTTTAAGTAAAATTATTTTCTGTCGCCTTGTCATAAAATGGGATTTTTTTTTTCTTCTGTAATTCAGCTCCGGTCTTTCCTATGCACAGATTATGTAACGTGCGCCACCAAGATTGGGTTTGCTTGGCATGGAAAAAACTGGAATGTCAGCGCTAAATGTATGCATATATTTTGGTAAATTACGGACAGGCACGAGATTCTTTTAGGATCACACAACTTATTTATTTATAAACGTATTTTACCAGGAATGATACATTGGGATTTCTCTTGGTTTCAAGTACGTCCTTGGTTCATTTGATCAGGAAGAACCTGTTAGATTCTGGTATTTTTTCAATTTTAAATACATAATAATAAATGCCTGATTTGTATATTCCAATGTATTATTAGACGAATTTATATTACTTGGAATTACTGTTAGAATTTATAATCCAAATAAATTGAGGCACAGTTTTTGTGTATCCATTGTGGAATATTTTGTCAATTTATTAAAAAAAATACGTTGCTTTAAAAATAAAAAATAAGTGGGAAAAAAAAACAAACAACCAACCAAAAAAATAAATATATATATAAAAATTCTCATAAACTAGTGTTAACAAGTAAACACCTGAAGTCTTGAAAAATAGGTTTAATGAAGAAATTTGATTAATCTGGCCAGAGTTTTTGAACATGGTTAGTGGATCACCCCCCTCTCCTCTTAGTTTGTCCTACTGTTCTGGCGTGTTTAACTTGTAAGTATATTTGTTATTCTGTCTCACCCATTGTACAGCGCTACGAAACTTGTTTGCGATTTATAAATACTTGCAACGGTAACTAGTAAAAAAATAAATTTTTAAAAATATATATTTTTTTTATTTAATTTTTTTAGAAAATAAATAATAAAACTTAAAAAAACATCCGACCACATAAGGGGTTTATCCTGTTATTTTTACTTCTGAATCAAAAACAAAAACTTTAAATTATTTGGCACATTTCGGCAGTAACTGCTTCCCCTTCTGTGAGTTGGGGGATGAGATATCCTGATGAAGTATTTTCCTACCAGCGCCACTTTCCTCATATTGGTCGTTGACATGAAATGTGAATATTTAACAATCCCGCAGCCGTTTGGAAAGACTAAAAGACCCCTACAGACATCCTCAGGATCACTGAATTGCACCCGAATAAAAACCAGAAACAACAATACACAAAATACCGGATAATCTACTGTAATTTTACACACACTAAACACATGTGTATGCATTTCATATACAGGATAAACATTTATAACACTTGTGGATGCATTCAACAGCTTTGTGCATGACAGATGAAACCATCAAGATAGGAGTATTTTATTTAGAACATTATTTTATTGTTTAAATGGCCATTTTTATGTGAATCTAAACCAAATAGTACATTTTGAGCTGATATATTTAAGCCCCGTCACAGGGACAAAATAATATGAAACATTCCACTAACAACTGGTTTAATTATTTAATAATATGAATTATAAAAGGTTTCATCCTTTGCACTCGTGATTTATTTTCTTCCCCTTAAAATCTATCCAGTTTTAAAGTTATTTACAGGTTTTTTCTTAATTTTTGGTCTGGTTCGTGGTTACAGTTTCAGACCGTTAACTGGCTGACCCTGAACTGTAACATGATTGATAGAGGAGGTCAGCGGTCTGTCAAGTTACAGGTAGCTCATAACGCGCACTATATATATATATATATATATATATATATATATATATATATTATATATATATATATATATTTATTTATTTATAACTGGAAGACCTACCAAATGCAGGAAAAAAAAAAAGCTCGAAAGCAAAGACCATTTTTACTGTAGCATAAAAGTTAAAATGAGACAATTTTTTTTAGAGAAACCGTATTTGTTGCGTTTATTTGGTTGTTTCACCTTCTTTGCAGGAAGAAATAATTGGAAATATTTTGCTGCAAGCTTTAAAAGTTCTGTTTGTTTTTTTTTTTGTTTTGTATTCATAAAATGAGATCCAATTCAGCATTTATAAACAGTAACTAATTATCCCTAAATTAGATATTTGGGCTTTATAAATGTATTATAGAATGTTCTGGAAGCTGCCGACAAATTATTATTATTTTTTATTTTTTTTATAAATCGGATAAAAAGACAAAAACACATTCTGTCATATATTCAGCCTTATCGGGTATGGGTAAACCCACCCCGCTTCTTCAATTTAACAATTACTTATTATAAAGAGATACATTGATATTGATAAATACCGAATCTGTGTCTCTTACGAGGTCAATAAACAGAGTGAAACCAACAACTTGTGATTTACGGTTTGTAATTATTAAATGTTCTTGTGTAAACATCTAATGTATGGGCTGTGCAAAGTCATGGAGATATATATATATATATACATACATATATACACATATCCTTGGATAATGTGTTCATATTCTGTGTGGTCTGCAGAACGCATTCAGAGCTATTCCTGGAGGGTCTATGCCGAATTGCCCTCGTCTGAAATTCCCGAATCCCCTACCCAATTTGTCAAATACTAGGCCACACTACAAAACAGCAAGAATATTACAGACCCTGAAAATAAAAAAGGAAAAGAATTCACTTGAAGACCGTTTCAGCGCCGAAAGGTTACAAGCACGCTACTACTATTATTCCTATGAAGAGTTTGTGGATTCGGATATTCCCCAATATATGTGTATATGTGATGCTCCCACAGATCTCTGGCCTACTTGTCCAGTATTTTCCTTACGTGTATATATATATATTAATTAGATAGGTCGTGTTAGTCCAGATGCCAAAATCACGAGTATAGCAGTGCGTGGTGATACATTACAAAGACAAGCTTTCGAGGGTATCTCTCTCATCTTCATATCTGGAGATATATATATATATATAGATCTATATCCACCTCGATCCCCGCACACCATGTGCAACGATTCCTTGCTCCGGTGCTGAAACCTGGTACACTTCACAAAATAAAAAATACGATGTTCCGCCACACGGAGACTTGATAATATCTTTATAGTGAAATTCTTTATTGAGCGTCAACGTTTCAGTCCCACCGGACTTTTCTCAAGCCGATATATATATATATATAATCCCAACTCTTTAAGCACAACGATTTGGATCTTTGCTCCTTCTGCCGTGGTGCTAAATTCTGGAAAATATCTACCATACCACTAGAGGGAGCACTCACCTACTTGTAACATAAAATCCAATCCTTTATTCAGCGATTCAGGAATTTTATAATGAATCGCTGAATAAAGTATTGGATTGTACTTTACAAGTCTGTGAGTGCTCCCTCCATTGATATATATATACATACACAAAGTAACAATGGGGTCTGCACTCACGGTTCATTCTCCTCGTATATTCTCAAAACCCGGTGCTCAGCAACGGCCTCTATTCAGATAGACTTTATTCTTCCATAGATAAGGGTCAACGTTTCAGTTCCTGCAAGGAACCTTCCTCAGGACAGACATCACGGATGTCTGTCCTGAGGAAAGTTCCTTATAGGAACTGAAAGTTGACCCTTATCTATGAATGAATAAAGTCTAATACGGGAAAATCCTGGAGAGATACAGAGGGCCCTATTACAATCTTCACGCAAACGTTAACGTGTGCGCAAAAAACACATTAAGGCAAGGGGTAAAACCCTTGGCGTGAACGTCGTATTACAACCTCAGCGCAACAAACGCGCGTATACGTCTACCGCGGGTGAACCTGCGCGAACGCACTTTACTGCGCTCGTACTTAACATTGTGAGCGCAAATGCGTTTTTGCGCTGGTACGCACACGGTATTACAATCCATGCGCAGTTTGTAACGCACAGCCTTTGCGCGCATAATTTTAGCAACTCCTAAAAGCTGGTGTTAATGGCAAATTCTATCAACCTGGCCGAACCCAAATACACCAGCCCAAAAAAATAATACGCAGCAAAGTATAGTTACACATTCTACACATACCCAAACAATAAAATGGAGAAGTTGTGCGTGTTCTTTTTTATTGATGCAGCATATATGCGCAGATTGACTTAACGTGAGACAATTATGGTTCTTAATTCGGATTGGCTGAATCGCGTGAAAAAAAAAAACAGTCCGCACACTAATTTCTGCGCACAACGTTACTGCGCACGCATTTTTGCACATCCGTTTTACGCACGTTATTTTTTGACAGATGAAAAAATGCGCAAGGATTGTAATACGCACATTGACGCTTCCCGCACAAATTCATGCGCTGAGCGAGCGTTTTTGTGCGAAGAATGTAATAGGGCCCAGTATATATACACGCGGCTGTTAATATGTTACAATACGCAATACATTTTATGCAGTAATAAGAAGAAATTTAAATAATAAAAATAATTGACAATACATTAACTCTGCCATGCACGAGACGCTCTCTGATGACCTCAGGTAAGTCTGTGAACGGACGGAGAAGGTGTCAAAGTAATGTCGGTCTGTTAGCCCCTCGGTTCGCTGTTCCATTGCACAAGGGCTGAGCTGTAACATCTGAACCATAATGAACCACAGCGCTCAAAGTGCCGCTCTGACCTACCAACTGATCATAAAGAACGTAACCACAGAAAGGGCACGTCTGACGCAACCAGCAGGCTGTGTGCCTTGTGTGTGTGGATATGCAGTATATGTGTGTGCATACTCTGGAACAATTAACAAGTTAATGTGGAAGCGCATTTGTCATAAATGGACATCTCATGAAATAGTAAAACATGGATGTGTATAGAATGTACGCGTAAGGAGACAGTATTGTAAAACGGAAGCCTGGATTTATTCTGAGGCCATCATCGAAACCATGAGAGAAAATTAAACAGAAATACCAAATAGAATAACTGGTCAGAAATACATTACGCTGTGTAAAGGAAAGTGTCCGAGCGACTAGGTGTAGATTTACAGCTTGATAAATGGCGGTGTGCAAGTGACTAGTGTGTAGGCAAATTAGTTTATGATTGATGGTATGTGATTGAATGCCGGTACATGACTCGATGACTGCATAAAGGTATACAACAACTCAAAGACTGACAGTGTGTGTGTGTGTGTGTGTGTGTGTGTGTGTGTGTGTGTGTGTGTGTGTGTGTAGGGATGTGACTCAATAAAAAAGACTGTCGGGGTTATTCAGAGAAAGGTGAAAACCAGGAGAATTGGCCGGAGAAGAGAACAATCTAGACCAAATAGCCGATTTGGAAAGTGAGATAAATGGGAGAATTTTTCTTGTTTGCCCATTTTGGCCTAGAATTTTTCACTTCTCCAATCATTCTCCTGAGTTTCACCTCTCTCTGAATAACCCTGTTTCTGATTGAGTATTGGTAAGCTCGTCTATGATTGACAGATTATAGGTGACTGCTTGCAGATACAGGACTTGGTGACTGTAAGAGTGGTTGAGTATATGTATACAGCTCAATGACTGTGTGTTTTTGCCACAGTGTAATATTTGACTCAACGATGGACAATTAGTAAGCGTATGAGCGTAGGTATATTATTTTACAACTAACAGCTTATTGTGTACATGTTGTAATGACCAAATCATGATAACTGAATGTAGATATCTGACTCGGTGAGTTTAGGTATAGGACGCAAGGTGGGCAAGTGTTTGAGTGTAGGTACGACTGACATGCGTAGTGATCAAGCATAGGTATATGACTCGAGTGAGGAGTTTAAACAATTGAGCATAGGTATATGACGGACATGCAATTTGATCAAGCGAAGTTATAGGATTCAATGAGGGACATGTATAAGCGATCAAGTGTTAGTATGTGAGGAGTGGCGTGTATGGAGATTGAGTGTAGACATGATCTTTGAGTGGCGTGTGTAAGCGACTAGGTATTGGTATATGATCAATGAGTGACGTTTGTAGTGATCGAGTGTAGTTATGAATCAATGAGTGACATTTGTAGTGATCGAGTGTAGGTATAGGATTTAATGAGTGACGTTTGTAGTGATCGAGTGTAGGTACGAATCAATGAGTGACATTTGTAGTGATCGAGTGTAGGAATGAATCAATGAGTGACGTTTGTAGTGATCGAGTGTAGGTATAGGATTTAATGAGTGACGTTTGTAGTGATCGAGTGTAGGTATGAATCAATGAGTGATGTTTGTAGTGATCGAGTGTAGGAATGAATCAATGAGTGACGTTTGTAGTGATCGAGTGTAGGAATGAATCAATGAGTGACGTTTGTAGTGATCGAGTGTAGGAATGAATCAATGAGTGACGTTTGTAGTGATCGAGTGTAGGTATGAATCAATGAGTGACGTTTGTAGTGATCGAGTGTAGGTATGAATCAATGAGTGACGTTTGTAGTGATCGAGTAGGTATGAATCAATGAGTGATGTTTGGAGTGATCAAGTGTAGGTGTAGGATTTAATGAGTGACGTTTGCAGTGATCGAGTGTAGGTATGAATCAATGAGTGACGTTTGTAGTGATCGAGTGTAGGTATGAATCAATGAGTGACGTTTGTAGTGATCGAGTGTAGGTATGAGAATCAATGAGTGACGTTTGTAGTGATCGAGGTTAGGTACATGATTAATCAGTGATGTGTGTGCGTGATTGAGCATTGGTATATGATTAATGAGCGACATGTATAGCAATCGAGTGTAGGCATAGGATTTAATGAGTGGCGTGTGTAAGCGAATAGGTGTTGATCTATAGGATTCAATGAGTGACGTTTGTAGTGATCGAGTGTAGGTAAAGGATTAATCAGTGATGTGTGTGCAGGATTAAGCGTTGGTATATGACTCTTTATGTTCATCTGATGCTACACTACATGAATTAGAGTGACGGTGTTTGTAAAGAGCCGTGTGCAGGTTTAGGAGTAGGTGGTTGAGTGTATAGGGATTAACCTTTGGTTAGCCATACAGAATTGGATCACCTGGATTACAAACAATAGTCAACTCATTCATTAATTGTAGAGACCAAACATTATTAATTATTCTATAACCTGTTCGAGAAAACCTAAAACCTGCCAGAATCGAGGCCCTTTATGACCAAGACAGACGTCACACCTACTTTATAATACTTGTGGTGCAGAAAGAGAGATCAGAAAACAGAGGCTAAATAAGGTAAGCAGAAGCCATGACTAGGAGATCACGAGCCAGGCTAATGTCTCCGTCTACGAGTAACACATCGTGTGAGGGAGAGATATTCAACGGCCCCCATTTTTGCAAAACTTGCTACAAGAAATTTTATTTGATTACTGTTGGGTCAACATTTCAGCCATATGTAAAAAGTCAGTGGCTACAGCCAATATATAACCAACCGGTGAGCAGGAATCCACTCCCGAAATCCTTCATTACAAGCCGAAACGATATGCTGACTCTCTGTATTAATGCATCAAAATTGGGTTTATTTTCTCAGTGGAGCAAAAAGACAACGTTTCGACCTGTATGGGTCTTTGTTATGTAACCCTCAGGGTTCCAGAGCAGAACTAATGGCGACAGGTGAACATTGTAACTAGGGTGGTATCCCCCCCCCCGACCTTTGGCGCAATATGGAGTATGCCTATAATTTTTTTGGAGAAAGTATTTTACCAGGAAGGATACATTGAGACTTCTCTCGTTTTCAAGTATGTCCTGGGTGGCGAGTATGTACCGTTAGGTGTCTTGCCCAAGGACACTTACTGGAGAGGTGCTCTTGCCGGGATCGAACCCATGTCTCCACAGGCAAGTAAAGTGCTATATAATGCGACTGGAAAGGCAGACGTACATAATCAGGCCTTGTCCATTGGAGACCAGCTCTATTTCACACTGGGATTTGGACATTAAATGGAAAGTCAGAGATATTAAGCCACATAAGCTAAATTGGGGGGGGGGTGTAGCTCCAATTCTCTCCACAATCCCTAATTTAGAGTACGCCTCTTATGTTGCGCATGGCTAAACGCTTGACAGCAATGAATGGGATGATGCTCCCAAATCATAGTGTGGGAACATAGGTAACCTATATGAGGCATTAAGGATGATTCCGACTTTCCCGGGGTCGCCAACCGAAGATTTTCAGGACCTTCTCCCCTGCACTCAGTCACCAGGTGGAGTTCAGCTCTTCCTAGATAGAAGCCACATACTCGCTGATTAAGTCCTTGGCTTTCAGAATTGGTAATGTCACGGGATGCCACATCTCCCCCCTCAGAATGCTTCCCACCATGTAATCCCCCACTCAGACCGTTTCTTTTTAACCCATTACAGACCAAGGGTCTTTCAAGTCAACACATTTATGACAGAACAGTTCCATCATTGATCCTCAAGGGGTTAATACCAGTGAGTAGATACAGAGCCCCTCCATTCAAATACAAAAGCCCACAATTAACCCTCCCGATGCCAGTTTACCAGCACAATCCCTTACACAGCCGTACGGTTTAACCATTGCATTAAATCGCCTTAATTGTACATTTATTGGTTTTAGCTGTTTGGGGTTTTTTTTTGTTTTTATTTAAAACCAGTATTGTCTGGCTAATCTTAGACATGGAAAAACATCCTTTTACCACAAACTAAAAGTGCATTTAAAAGAACAAGTGGCGGGCAGTCCCAGCCTCCTGAAAATCTATATATAGCCATAAAACCCCAGCAAACACTACATGGTAAACATATTCACCTCTCCTCAAAGTCATTATTAACGATAACGGTCGCACCGTTTGACAACACAAACTGCAGCCAAGGGTAATGCTCGCGTGTGGGATCAACCATAATTATTTATAATGCAACATTCTATTATTATTAGATATTTGTCCTATACGGCACGCGCTAACCATTAAATCTCACCAATGTCAACAACAGTAAAACGCCTAAAAACCTAAAATATATATATATATATATAAATACACAGAAAATCCTAATAAAATAATTAAAAAGCTAGGAATAGCGGAAACTGGGAATTACAAGTGACATTAAATAATTTCTTGAACTTTGAATCATTTTAGCGCCTTAAAAACAAGTGTTTTTCCCAATTTATTTCACAACTTTAGCAAGTTATTGCGATTTAGAAGGCAGGTCCATGGACGTCTCCCGACTGACGTAAAGCCAAGATCTTTACTTACCAGGTAATTGCCTGGTCGGCTCTTTATTCATGGCACCGCTATGTGACATATTATTATTGTCATCATTTATATAGCGCCAATAGTTTCCGCAGCGCTTTACAATAACCAAAGGGAACGAGATAAATGGACGTATGATGGAAACAAGAGGTGTAGAGGGCCCTGCTCACAGGAGCTTACAATCTAGAGGACATATGTCATTTCCGAGGCGTCTCTGGGTCACTTTTTGCTAACGGAGGTGCAGCGACATGACAGGTAAGGGATTACAGTTTCAGTATAGCCCGTTTCAGGCCTCCCCTTTCTATGTTATTCTTACAGAATATTTACACTTTAGCTTTTCTTAGCCTCAAGCTGGGCCGCACAGGAAATACCAGATTTACATCTCCCCTAGATTGCAAGCTCCCGTGTTCAGTGTCCTCTCCGCACCTCTTGTTCTTCCTGATTTAAATGCTCATGTACTTCACCGCTCTATATTGTAGAGAGCTGCAGAAAATATCGTCGCCATGTACATGATGATAATAATCCTCTGGCGACCAAGTATTTAATCATCGTGAATATAATGAGAATTAATTATACTGTACATTTAGAAACGGGTCAGACTCCACTTCCCATCGGGGGCGTATTTGGGCTTGGTGCTGCCCTAGGCAATTTAGATTCTGCTTCCCCTCCCTCCACCACCCCCCCCCCCTATATTAATTAACAAATAATTATGAACATAAACAAGATGACATTAAAGCAAATATTTATTTTTCGTCAATACAAATGTTATTAAAAACAAAAGTAAGCGTTGATATTTACGCCAAGTGATTTCTAATCCTATTTATAGCCAGGGTATAAAGATCAGAGGCTCGATCGGAATTTTACTGCTCTGCAGCTCTGTTATACACCCGTACGACTATATTGGACCTCTAACGGATGGACGGACGGAGGCAAGGAAATGACGCCCTAGGTCAAGGCAATGACGCCCTAGGTCAAGGCCTAGTCGGCCTGTGCAGTGACACGGCCTTGCTTCCAATGGACAATCCAGCAGGTAATTGGCTTGCACAGATAAAGGTCTGGTCACCCAAATCCTGCAGTTCCCTCAGCCTATAAAAAGGTTCCGTATTACGGAGGAGCAAAGTAAATTGGCTTTAGCCGTTGCCATCTGTCAGGCTCCTAAACAGGCCTGGTGTGTAATCCACTAAGCAGGACACCAGCTCTCAGACTGTACTGTGGAAGGAAGCCCAACACTGCCTGGGGTGGGGAGGGGTGGGGGGTATAAACGTAGAGGAGTTTATATACACAGATCCTGTCTATTGTTCATCTCTTCCTAAAGTCCTACATTTCTGTCAGCTGAAAACCTGGAACCAGGAGCGGTGGAAATAAACACGAGAAGTGACCTCCTTGAAACATGCACTTGTTCTGTACACACACAATACATAGAATGCACAGAATGTAGGATACACAACGTATATGATAAACAGCCAGACACACGCCTGCGCACTCACTGCAATATGTAGCCGAAAAGGTTACGGAGTGAACTTATACAGAATACCAGATTTTAGTCGAAAACAACAGATTGCGTCAGGTGCTCCTTCGCCGTACACTAAAATCTGCAACATTCTACAAATTTGACACTTTGTGAACAAAACGTCAACATTCTAAGTCGGTGTTCTTTAATTGTATGTTCCTACAAGCTTTCCCGAGAGCGAGCCTTGATTCTTATGCAGATTTTAGAATAAGATATCTTCCCTTATAAAGGGGTTGCTAAGCCTCTCTGAGGTTATCGATGGATGAAATGTCAGAAAAATGCCATTTAGAGACCCCATTGGTGCCCAGAGCACGCTGGACATTCAGACGAGACATTTGATTAATGGCTCTGGACTGCATGACTTGCTACCCAACTTCAGGAGATTTTTAACCCGGAGTCGCTACCGCGATCTATTAAACCTTCTCACGTCAGGATTCCTCTAGGACTTTTCGGCAATTTAACCTGCCGAGGCCTTTGGATAGGACTTTACGGTGCCAATAGAATTAAAATGTATGATTTGACCGCATTGGCAGTGCCCGCTATCCCATTACTGGCATTCTCCCAGTCCTTGTAGAACATTAAATTGGGTTTTTTTGTAATATAACAATGGACAAGGTAACATCTAATAGCATTTACAATAGAAATAATAAAAAAAAAAAACACACAATCCCAACCGAGCAGAGCCCGGCAGCTCTCACTTAAACATTTATTCATTGAAAGTATCACTGCCAGCCTCCATAAAGCTCCTGGTTTCAGTGTGCCCAATTATTAATGTGTTATTAACCTGCTATACCGCTGTTAATAATTCTCTCCAGCTCTCCTTAATAGAAAGTCAATTATTGGTTCATTAAAGGTTACGATCCTGTACAAGAAGAGGCTCCAGGCGCCTGGCTCGGTGTACCTTGTGCCCCACAATAAAACCAAAAGCTTATCGCAGGGGCACCTGCACGCATTACACCTAAAACCAATGTACCCGGGTGATGGGATCGCTTAGAAAATAATGTTTTTTCATGCACATATAGCTAGGCCTAAACATGAACAAGAGCCAATAATGGTCGCAACAGTACATGAACCCGAGTGGTGCCAAAGTGTAATTATATGTTCTTGTAAAAACTTTTAGAGGTTCATCCAGAGCCAGGAGCGGCCATTTATTGCGGCTTTCAGGTACACGTTTAAACACACAAGGAGGCCAAGCAAATAACGTACACAAGAAGCACAGTAATGAAAAGCACCAAGGCTCAAAGAAAAAAAAAAGGCACATCAAGGAGGCTCAGCATGAAACTCATGAAGACTCACAAGGATGCCAAGCATCAGACCTACATCAAGGCGGCCCAGCGATGAGACACAGAAGGAGGCCCAGAAATTAAATCGTCGCATAGGAGGCCTCAGACGCAATAACGTACGTGACGTATGCCAAGCATCAAACATACGGTACATTATGGAGGCCCAGTAAAGAAACATTGAAAAATAGGAGGCTTGGAAATAAAAACCTCAAATTGAAGGCTGAGCAGAAGAACACACAAAAAAAAAAATTAAAAAAGGAGTCTCAGCAGTGACACAACATAAATGGGAGACTCAGCAATAAAACACAACGCAGATGAGGTCAAGTAAGACTCAAGAGTTTCTGAGAGTAAGTAACCACAGCCTCAGAGGAGGCCACATGAGACCCAGCAATCACACACACAACACAGAGCGCAGTATAAAAAGAAAAATACACAACAAACCACATAACAGAACATGTCTGTGTCTGATACACAAGGGACCACTTCCAGAACAAAATAGGCATGTCACTTAACCAGGAGAGGCATGGCATGTGCCATAACATACATGGAACACGGGACTCACGTGATCTGCGAGGTTGGTTGAAGATCCAGACAGTTCCTCGTGGTCAGATTTGGAGCTCCCATCCCTCTCATCAATCACTAAGTCTATTGGCATTTTTCCTTTCAAGCAGCTGATGTATCGGTGGCAGAAATTGTCACACAACTCGTGCACCTGGGGAGGAGAGAGGCAGGGTGAGAAGAGTAACAAGCTGTGTCCTCCAAGAGTAACTATCATTAAGGACTGTAATAGTTGCAGGCAAGGAAACAATAAAGAAATTGTAGCAGCAGATATTATTCTCCTGAGACCCGAGCAGCAACAAGTAGAGAAGAGAGAGGATGAGAGTGGCGAAAGCCGGGAGAGGAGAGGAGAGGAGAGGGGGAAAGAGTGGGAGAGGAGGCGAGGGGAAGAGAGAGATTGGTGAGGAGAGTAAAAGAGTCAAAGAGATGAGAGGGAAAGGGAGAGAAGAAGAAAGGGAAAGGGAGAGAAGAAGGGAGAGGGAGAGAAGAAGAAAGGGAAAGGGAGAGAAGAAGGGAGAGGGAGAGAAGAAGAAAGGGAGAGGGAGAGAAGACAAAAGGGAAAAGGGGAAAAGGAGAGATGAGGAAAGGGAAAGGGAGAGATGAGGAAAGGGAAAGGGAGAGATGAGGAAAGGGAAAGGGAGAGATGAGGAAAGGGAAAGGGAGAGGGAGAGAAAAAGAAAGGGAGAGAAGAAGAAAGGGAAAGGGAGAGGAGAAATGAAGAAGGGAGAAAAGTTGGAGGGGAACAGAAAAGGCTAAAAACAAAGTATACTGGATCCAGTGGGGGGGGGGTTGTAATGCAGGAACAGTCAGGGGGTATTAACAGAGGACAAAAAAGAGTGTGGGGGTGGCTGATTTTGGAAGAGAAGGGAGCCTCATATCCCATTGCTATAATGTGACTTTCCCTCCCAGGCACAGGCAGCTCAGGCTGAGATAGAAGCTCCTTTCCCTGGGAAACAGAGAAGGAAATCCGAAGTGGCTTACAACGCTCTGCATGTGGCTACCACAAACCGGAGTTAAGTTCAAGGTACATGGCAATGTAGACACCCAGTAAACAGAGTGACACCCAATGGCCAGAGAGTGGACATCACAAGCAGGGGAGGAAAAAAAAATAGATCAGTACTATGTGGACACCGTATACTGGAGCGAGGTGCAGGAAAATGAGAAGCTACACACAGGAGTGAGGTGTAATATCCTCATGATTTGAAGAATATTAGAAATACCCCCCCCCCCAAAAAAAAAACCGAATTGGGGAGATAAGCGGTTATTAGCAGTAACTGATCCTCATCATCCCGGATAATAAAAGGTGAACACAGGGTGTACAACACAATGAATAATACTACAAAGTAACAAACACAGCAACACCAGGCTGGGAACACATGGACAAGCTCGGGGAATAGAAGAGACACAGATACAAATAAGTACACAATGCAATAATTACTATTTATATGGCACAAATACAAACATGTATTCTCTGATATACACATAGAATGTAATTACAATCATTATTAATGAGAGGCAGTGTCAGCTTCAAACACACACACCGAGTGTGTAATACACAGCCAATGTGTAATACACAGGAAAATATATACACAAAACACACCCAATGTGTAATACACAGGAAAATACATACACACTAATGTGTAATACACAGGAAAATACAAACACTGAGTAATGCAATACACTCAGAAATATATATATATATATATACACACTCAATGTGTAATACACAGGAAAATATATACACACCCACAGAGTGTCATACACACAGGAAAAAATATATACACACCCACACCCAATGTGTAATACACAGGGAAATATACACACACACCGAGTGTCATACACACAGAAAAATATACACACACATAACAGACACCCAATGTGTAGTACACTGGAAAGTATACACACACAAACACAGTATAATGCACAGATACACAAACACGAGTATATAATGCACAGGCAAAGATTTACACATACACACACCGAGTGTGTGATACAGAGAAAATATATTCAAACACAAACTGAGTGTGTGATAGAGAGAGGAACAACGAGGGTTTAACACATTAAAAGGTAGATGTTTCCATATAAAACATACTGGTTTATACAGAAAGTGGTGTGTGTCATTATATATACACACACGGATTTATACGAGTATACACATTTGGAGGATATAAAGTATAAAATATAGATATAAACATGGTGAGAAAACTGTATATAATTATTCTATTTCTATCATTTTACTCCCCGTGCATTATTATTATTATTTTTAATATTTATTTATTTATAAAGGATTTTAACAGGAAGGATACATTGAGATTTCTCTCGTTTTCAAGTATGTCCTGGGTTCAAGAACATTGAAGTTATAATTAAATTATTGGCGTTTGGATTGCAAGTATTTTATTCTTTAGATAATAAAAAAAACAACATTATTTAATAGCAAAAAAACATCCCCTTAAATAAAAGTAAACATTCGGGCAGACACATGAACACGCCAAGCAATACCATTATTATTTGTTTACACGTTACAGAGGAAGACAGAGGTTCTGTTTACCTTTTCTAACTCCAAGAGATGAAACCTCAAGACTTGAATGGCCTGGATCATCTGCAACAGAGAGCACTGGCATTATGCTGGGTCTGGATCTAAGAGCAGAGAGTGTCGGGATAGGAGCCTGTCTAAAGCTGGGACAGGGCCTGTGGGTCCCCCACTCCATGCCCTGTGCACACACCCTGTCAGGAGGAATACTAATTAGCCAGCATTTTAGCCAATTCCTTGGTTATGGTTGACTTGGCTTGATCAAGTGTAATCCTGACCTGGCCCTGATTCCCTGAGATTTCTGATGAATGTCCTGGCTGCTAATTTGGTGACATTAATAATCTGAGGAACAGGCAGCTCCACAGGTGACAGAGGGGCAGCTTGCTCCCTTTCCTTAAATTATTTTAACAGTGAAATATATATATATATATATATATATAAAAGGAAACAGCTAAACATCACCAAATCGAAAGAAAAAAAAAAACCAATAGCTTTTCCTTTTATAAAATCAATATTAAAGAGCGCTGAACCCCTTTATCATCATCTCCCTAAAACACAGACGGTATGAAACACTTCTCACCAAATTATCCAACTCGGGATTTGAGGAGAAAAGAGGTTTTTCTGCTCGAACCTGCAAGAGGAAAAAGAAACAAGTAAATAGCACATCGCCTGGGAGTGAGGGGATGAACCCACACACTTTCTCATTTTAATGCAATTCCACAATGCACTTAAATAATGGCAAAGTGGCCTTTTTTTTTAAAATTATTTTTTTAATAAATCGGCATGGATAGAGGGGAGTCACTTGTTCTAATCATCAAAAGGTAAACGCTTGGAGGTTTGATTTTGGGTTATGCTGGACAGGGGTGGATGCAGAGCCCTTATTAAAGGGTTAAAATCAGCAATAAATAAAAGCATAAAGTGGCAGGCTCCCACACTCTTACACAGGTTGCATTGGAGTTGTATAGTTTGTGTGTCACGACTTGTTTTCCTAGTTTTTGTAAATTTGCCTCCAGGATGTCAGAGTGTCAGCGCTGGATACAATGTATCCGCCTTGTGTTTACAAACACGGCTTTCAGGCAGCTCGCGGCTCCCAGGGCCTAGGAGGCAGCGTGGAGGCTGACCGGCTAAGGGGGGATCACTTTATTTTTTGGGGTGTTCAGAAGTAAAATAATGAGAGGGATTGACCTGCTTTGCAAACACTGCGATGTCTTCATTAAAGGAATCCGACGAACAAACATCTCCTCCTGCGACTCCCGGCTCCCGCGGGGTACACGTCGCCAGTTCACATTTCTCAAAGACCAGGGCTAGCAGAGGGAAGAGGGGGTGTCTGCAGGACCCCCAGACCGAAACATATTGAGGAGAAAATATATATAGTTAGATAAATACATTCAGAGCAGGGGGAAAAAAATGCATAAAAATCAACTGCTGTGCTCAATAAATAACACACAAAGTGTCTTTAAATCCCAAGCACACAACAAAGAATAATAATAATAAAATACAAAAAAGGCACCGACACGTTAAAAGACACGTTAAAAGACACGTTAAAAGACACCGACACGTTAAAAGACACCGACACGTTAAAAGACACGTTAAAAGACACATCGGCTTTGACCCAGAAAAGGAGAATTAACGGCAATAAATAAGGAGTCGGGTAAATAACGATTTGCTTCTGCGGGTATTTATAAACAATAAAAGAGAATATATAATATGTAATTAAAAAGGGGGGAAAAATAATAAAATAACCTAAAATACAGATTTTATTTCTATTTTTATTTGGTTTATTCCAAGTAGGAATATTAAAATAAAGTTCATGATGGCAGCTAAGAAATTGACACTTTCCCCCCACTTTGTTAGAATATAATGTGTTCTTTTCCTGCTTATCCTCAGGTTTGTCCCTGGTGAAACCAGTGCTGCAGCGGCCGAATTATGGGGTGCTATAGGATACCCCGGGAATTGTTGGGAAGCACCTATAGTCAGGCCTGAGGAGCAGCTCAGGGCTTTTCTTGTGTTTTTATTTCTTATAAAGCAGCTTTCTCCACTGTTCACCAAACCTGAAATTCCCAAATTAGAAACTTGTGTTGTTTTTTTTTAGTGTTGCTTTTATTACCCAGCTTTGTTATTGTCCTTGTGTTATATGTACAAGATAAGTATCTGTTCACTTTCTCGCTTTAACCCCCTGTAATATCACAAACCGTCTATACATTCCCTGTAATATCACAAACCGTCTATACATTTCCCTGTAATATACATACTGACAAGAGACCGAGTGAGGCTCCACATAATGCTGCTCATATATACCGGCGAGTCAGATTGCTTGTCCAATTTTCTTTTTATCCTCTCAAGCATTCTGTGCTCACTTCAAAACACACACACACACACAATATATATATATATATATATATATAAAAATCACGATATATACACACACACATATATATTATATATACACACACACACACATATATATTATATATACACACACACACACATATATTATATATATACACACACACAAACCAACTGTGTCCGGAAAATCAAGACCTATATATACACACATATACATCGACACAGTCACATAACTCAAGCTATACACACATATATTTATATATACACACACATGCACATAAATCAAGCTAAATATATCAAGCTATACATATATACATATATATACTTATGTAGGAGTCTGTGTATATATATATATATATATATATATATATATATTACACCAACACACGCACATACAATATATATATAAATCAAGCTATACATATACTTATGTATGAGTCTGTGTATAGATTAGACACACACAAATCTAGCTATATATACGCACATACATATATATATGTATATATATTTAAAAAATCAAGCTATACATATACTTATGTATGAGTCTGTGTGTAAATATATAGATTACACACACACACACACACATACTATATACATATATGTATAGCTTGATTTATTATATATATATATATATATTATGTGTGTTGGTGTGTGTGTATATATAGCTTGATTTGTGTGTGTGTAATATATATATATATATATACACAGACTCATACAGAAGTATATGTATAGCTAGATTTATTTTTATATAAAAGACTCAAATATATATATATATATATATATATATATATATTTTTCTACACACGCGTAATTTACATATATGTAAATCAAGATATATATACACACACACACATACATATACACACGCAAATCGAGCACCTACCCATAAATGGCATCTTTGTCCCGCTTTAGGGCATCATTGACAGCAGATCCCATGCTGGTGGGCATAACATTAGGGTGGGGGGCATGAGTTCCATAGTGCTGGCTGGCATGGAGAGGGGGTCCGTGGTTTAAGTGGTGTACCGGTGGGATGGGTCGAGGTGCGTGGGGATCGCCATACATAGAGGTTGGCACCCCCACTCCGTCCATACCATAGTGGGGTAACTCATCGTACTGACATGGGAGAAGAAAAAAAAATAAAAAACAACAACAGGAGATTAGGTGGAAAGAAAAACACAACTAGATAAAAAAATAAAGCACTAAACGATTTATCCAGAAACAAGTGAAAGCTGCTTCAGATCAGGAGACAATTAAAAGGTTTGGGAAAGTTTACAGAAAGCAGGAAGATGTTTAAAGGCCTGAAAAGGAGAAATAAACAGATACAATATAACATTAACAGATAAACAGTCACTTGTCACAGAGCGAAAAAGAGAAAAGAAGAAAAAGCAGAAAAAAAACAAAAAACTGGAAAAATCGATTTAAAAAAAAATGAAGTTCCAAAGAGAAAGAGTTACCAGGAACATTGAGGCGTGTGAGGGGTCTTTACTGCTCATCCAAAAAATAGAAATCCCCCGAAAAAAATGATAAAAAGAATTTAAAAAAAAAATCTATATATAAATAGTGTGAAGTCCGCAGAGAGAGGAGAGAAAATGAGAAGATCTTTAGAATGGGGTTTGCTGGGAGGGGGAAGAGAGGCTGGAGAAAGAGACTGACTTGAGGAACCCAGGCTGTGGCAGGAGATGGAAGTGACTGGTGAGAGAGAGAAACAAGGAGAGGGGAGAGAGAGAGAGAGAGAGAGGAGAGAGAGAGAGAGGAGAGAGAGAGAAGAGAGAGAGAGAGAGAGAGAGAGAGAGAGAGAGCCACACAGCACTGATCATACATATCCACTGTTTATTAACACACTGATATCTAAATGCCCCTTCCCTCCCTCCCCCAGCTCCCAACATACCCCACACCATGCACCACTAGAATAAGGGGCAGCATTTGGTTGGGGGGGGGGGCATTTAAACCTACCCTTTGCGCCATCAATAACCTCCTGTCCGAGCTCCCTATAGTGAGTCCCAGTAAGGCAGGCTGTGTCCAGCTCCTGGGAGGGTGGCAGGGTGGGGGGGTGTGGGGGGGGAGAATGGGGTCAGGGAAGGGGGGCAAACACACACAGACACACACAACAACTAAAATCTCCGCTGTTTCTCCTGCAATCCAGAAATGGTTCTTCAGCCGGGACCAGAAGGACAAAACACAATCATGAAGACATTCCAAGAAGAATTGAAGAAAAAAAAAAAATCATACAAAAATAATCTTCCTTTCGATTTTGGTTTTTTTTTTTTTTTGTTTTTGGAGTTTTTAGGTCTTCGGTTTCTCACTTGAAGAAAAAAAAATAATAGGAAAATTGTAGTAGTTTTTATTGTTTGTATGACGTTGTTGTTGTTTTCCTCTTTTTTAAAAAAAAAAATTATTTTTAAAAAAAAATATTTTAGTTGTCAAATCTTCCAAGTCAGACTCAATGATGGCCCTGGAGAGAGACACATGGACCCAAAGTGGGGACTGTCATGGCTTTCAGCCACTTTCAGATGTCAATCAGAGGCAGAGCATGTTAAGGTGCTGAATGAGGGATGGTGGCAGGAGAGGAGGAGGAGGAGGAGGAAGAAGAAGATGATGGTCGTAGTGATGATGAAGATAGAAAGTGAGCAGCAAATCTTCCAGCCCTTTTTTTTTTTGTTTTTGGTGGTGTTTTTTTTGTTTTGTTTTTTTTTTAAAGCATCTCCCCTGCTGATCTTATGTTTCTGTAACTCTTCTTGACAGCTCCCTACAGATCTGTCTGTTATGGGTTTTTTTTTTCCTCCAAATGACAGTGAAAAAACACCAAACAAAAAACACCAAACAAAAAACACAAAACAAAATAATAATAAAAAAAAAAGAGATGATAACGATCCAAGTGATGCAAATAGTCCAGGGGATTACAAAAGGAAAATCAAATAAATAGAAAAAAATATATATATTTTTAAAAGTACAATTTTTTTTATACAAAAAAATGCAATAATAATAATAATAAAAAAAGAGCAAAGTGCTTGGTTGTGCAGAGGAGCTGAGCTGGGGAAGGATTTTGCAGCCTGTCCCTGGCAGATGAGTGACTGCTGGCAGGTTGGCTGTCCCTGGTTTATACAAGAGACTCAGTTTGTGGAGCTGATCGGCGGGAGAATGAAAAATGACGGAACCCGGAAGTGTTGGGAGCCAGAGCCAGTCCCCCCCATCCAGACACATGGTGGGAGGCAGACACTGGGAGGCTGTGCCATGTGCGCTGTGCAATCAGGAGTGCTGCTCATCCACGGGCAGGGCTGGGAGGCTGGGAAGGGGAGGCTACATCCAGGATCCTTCCTAACACCACTGATCCTGCTCTCCCATCCTATAGAGCCCTGCAACTCGCCCACACAAAAATGCCACTAGCCCATAAGATCCTGCAAATGTTCCCCAGGTCGTGCACATAGTCCATACAGTCATGCAGGTAGCCAGGGGAGGCCAGTATTTCAAGTAGCCCACCGAGCCCTGCAACTAGCCCACAGATGAATGCCAGTAGCCCACAGAGACCTGCTCTAGCCCACAGAGCCCTGCATCTAGCCCACAGATGAATGCCAGTAACCCACAGAGCCCTGCTCTAGCCCACAGATCAAGGCCAGTAGTCCACAGAGCCCTTCATCTAGTCCATACATCAATGCCAGTAGCCCACAGATGAATGCCAGTAGCCCACAGAGCCCTGCATCTAGCCCACAGAATAAGACCAGTAGCCCACAGAACCCTGCATCTAGCCCACAGATGAATGCCAGTAGCCCACAGAACCCTGCATCTAGCCCACAGATGAATGCCAGTAGCCCACAGAACCCTGCATCTAGCCCACAGATGAATGCCAGTAGCCCATACCCCAGCATATAGTCCACAGATGAATGCCAGTAGTCCACAGAACCCTGCATCTAGCCTACAGAAAAAGGCCAGTAGCACACAGAACCCTGCATCTATAGCCACAGATGGATGCCAGTAGCCCAGAGCCCTGCATCTAGCCCACAGATAAATGCCAGTAGCCCACATTTAGTGCCACTAGCTCATGCAATCAGGCAATCGTTCTAAGGGGTCGTGCAGCTAGTCCACAAGTCAAGCAGCTAGTCCACACACACACATAGGAGATCCCCAGCAACTATAGCCACACATCCAAAAAGAAAAAAAATGCAACTAGCTCATATAATCGTGCAAACGGTCCAAACAGCTTCCCAGCTGGTCCACAGACCCATGGTACAGGTCCATGCATCTAGCCAACAGTACCTTTCTACCAGTCCAGGGAGACATGTGGCTAGCTCTGCACCTATTTAAATGCCAGGATGGGATGCTCAGGGCAATGATCCACACTAAACAAAAACTGGTCACTCTAATATCTGGGTCAGAGTCTGTGCCCCAAGATCTTCCTTAGTGTTAACCCCTTCATTACCGGTGACCAGCATAGATCCATTCTAACAGCATGAGTGTTCACAGTCAGAGAATGTTTAGACATTAATACACGGTTATTTTAACACTGAGCAGGGCTTCATATGCTACAGATACACCCTGCCTGATGTATAGTGTATAAAGCAGCAAGTCCTGCACACAGTCACAAACACAGATACATTGTTATTCCTGCCAGGGTTTCAGTGTCTGCCCTCTAGGGGGGGGGGGGTTAACCATTTTTGGTGCAAATGTAGAAGAAGTAACCCAAAAGGGTTAATTATCAATAACAAGTTTGTTTGGTCTTTTTTTTGGGGGGGGGGGGTCTTAAGAGACCAGGAACCAAATACACCAAAAATCCCATGGATTGACTTGTCAAAGAGCACATGAAGTGCTGTGACCGCAGAGACTGGTCCAGGGGGTCCATCACTCATTGTGGGGGTGATGGGGCCAGATTGTGTAAATAAAGAGAAACCACAAACAAAACAATAATAATAATAATAAGAAGAAGACGAATAAAAAACAAACACGAAGGTAATTGTGTTTGTTTGCTGCTTTTTATGTTTTCCTTTAAGGAAGAATAAGTCATTTATTTTTTGGAGAGAAGATCAATAAATACTTAAGGGAGAATTATTTAGTGTTCCAGTGAGAATCCAAAAGCTGGAGCTGCTCCTCTTAAAGCAACACGCACACTATTTAAGCAGCAGCACTTTCTTGGAGTGAGGGCTGCATTGGGTCCCACCACCAGTTGTTCCTGAAAGAAGGGCCAGTGATTCCTGGCTAAAGAGTGACTAATGGTGGCTCTCAGGACTGACTGAGAGCTGGGGCTCCTTGCTTGCACATTGACTACCTGAGTGATCGTGTCTGTCTGGGGGACATGTCCACATGTATTAGCCTTCTAATGCTTCCTAATGGCAGCACTAATTACACACATATTGTTTACTAAATGAAGTGAAATGTTTACAGCCCCGAGCATCGAACTACCCCCCCCCCCCAGAAAAAGAATAAAAACACCAAGAACTTTTCAAGGGTGGGGGGGGGAGGGGAGCTCCATTCTTCCATTATGTTTAGTTGTCCAGCCCCTTTGTAAGAAGTGGAACCTGTTTCAGACCTCAGAACAGTCAATTACCCCAAGTCCAGGAGCCCATCAATCATGGCCAGGCCTGAAGTTTATAGGAGGAGGGGGGGGGGGGAGTAGGAGGATGTGCTCAGTGATGCTGCCCCCCCCTCCCTCCCTGCAATGCCCCATCTCTATAATCACAGCTCGCCTCTTATTTTCAAAGCTAGCAAAGATTAAGGATACAGGTGAATGTGTATTTAACCTCTTAGTTACCAGGCAGATCACCCAGGCACTGGCAGAGTTAAGGGAAACCTATACAGGTTTCAGGGTCACTGACTCCAGGATAATTGAGGATCTCTAGCCATGACAATTAACCAGTAGGGGGGGGGTGGTGTTTGGGGGGTCCTTTCTCACTCTCCATTTGGCAGTGAAAGGGTCAAGTCTATTGCATTGAATGGATCTTCCATAACATTTATGTTTAATCCTGACACTCAGGGAGATAGTGGGCAGCATTGCCTCCCCAGGGCTCTGGGGTCTCTTTGTTGCAGGACATATCGATGGGGAAGCCTGGCTGAGAAGAAGGACCTCTGTACGTGGGCTTGTGGACAGCCAGCTCTGAGTGGGTTCCTGTGAAATCATACTGGCGTGAAGTCCTGGAGGATGAGTTTATGGAAAAGTCAGGCTGGGATGGAAGTCTTTGAAAGAGCTGAGGGAATACCTGGGGATGGAGCTTAGTGATGACCAGCAAGAAAGCTCATGGAAGGGGATCAGGGATAAGAACTGGTGATGGAACTCTGGGAACCAGCAAAGACAAAAAGCAGCCTGGGACAGAGCTCTGTTTACAAACAGTCAGCTGATACATGTTGTATGGAGCTCTGGGACACCTAGAATCCGAGGAGCTAGATCCAGCACAGGCAGGAGATTTAAAGGACTCGAGGTAGAGGAGCTAGGAGAGGCAGGAGCACCACATCCACACTCTGTTCCTCGGTGGCAGCCTGGCCGAGCAGAGAGGCGATCCCTGGGACTTGCAATCTATGGGCAGCCAGGGCGATCAGAGGAAGGGAACCACTGAGATCAGCAGCATTCCATGCCCAGCCTGGGCGAGCAGAGGGAGCCCTGGGACCACCACGAGCAGCCAGAGCGATCCATGGGACCAGCACTCCCAGCCTGGGCGAGCAGCCGGACGGAGCCAGCACTCCATGGACAGCCTAGACTTGAGCACTGAGAGGGAGCCAGAGCGATCCATGGGCAGCCTGGGCGAGCATAGGGAGGGAGCCCCTTGATAAGCACAGACTGGGCGAGCAGAGGGAGGGCATCCTGGGAGCAGCACTCCATGGCTAGCCTGGGCGAGCAGAGAGTGGGCATCCTGGGAGCAGCACTCCATGGCTAGCCTGGGCGAGCAGAGAGTGGGCATCCTGGGAGCAGCACTCCATGGCTAGCCTGGGCGAGCAGAGAGTGGGCATCCTGGGAGCAGCACTCCATGGCTAGCCTGGGCGAGCAGAGAGTGGGCATCCTGGGAGCAGCACTCCATGGCTAGCCTGGGCGAGCAGAGAGTGGGCATCCTGGGAGCAGCACTCCATGGCTAGCCTGGGCGAGCAGAGAGTGGGCATCCTGGGAGCAGCACTCCATGGCTAGCCTGGGCGAGCAGAGTGAGGGAGCTCTCTCTCCATGGCTATTCTGAAGAGCTCAGTGACAAGGTGAGTGCAGATGCAGATGTCCACACTGTGTGCAGAGGGTTTCTGTACACACACACTTTATAAAACAGATACAAGTTACTGGCACTTCTGAAGGATACAGTAACATAGACATATTATACATATATACAGATTATTCTTGCATAGGAACCCGTAGGATTTTACTTTGTTATATAGCACAGCTCTATGTGCTGTAAATACTAATTAATTGCTAATTAAACAGCATGTGGATACAAAGGATTTTAAACAAAATATAAAAAAATGTACCTTAATAAACACATTTGTTTATGTATTTACAAGACATAAAACAGATTATGGTGTGTGTGTATATAGATATTAAATATATACACACAATGCAATCATAACAAATGATGTGATCAGAATATATATACACACACACTGCAATCACAACAAATGTGATCAGAAAATATATATATATATACACACACACACACTGCAATCATAACAAATGTGATCAGAATATATATATATATATATACACACACACACTGCAATCATAACAAATGTGATCAGAATATATATATATATATATATACACACACACACTGCAATCATAACAAATGTGATCAGAATATATATATACACACACACTGCAATCATAACAAATGTGATCAGAATATATATATTACTCAAATAGCAGGGGCAGAGTAATGCGGACACATAGCTCTCATTGCCACAGCAGTAATCTATCAATTTATCTGGAATAAAGTGTCAGCTCTGCTGTTTACTCAATATTTGGTATTTTCGCAAAGGGTTCTTAAAAATAGAAAAAAATAAACGTTTCAGTCACCTTGTGGGGACTTTCTTCAGGATCTCATAACTATATATTATCATATATATAATTCTAGAGAGAGAAATCGTGTATATCTATATATTAGAAATATATTAAACAGCAATTTCTATTATTTGTAAAATTAAAGATGTGCAGCCCGCATTGCCCCAGCAGGGTACAGACATTCTCGGCTGTGGAGGGGTCTTCAGGGCAGGGGGGGGGGGGGGGCTGCAGATGAGATTTCACCTCATTTCGGGAAATTAGTACTTTTTTTATAAAACCATCCCTTGCTTCCCTGTGAGGTGACAGCACAGATACTGAGAGCCACATTGCCGGCTTTATAAGGTGGTCACCAGGACCACCTCACCTTCCAATCCACAACCTATGTATGCAAGAAACCAGACACTAAATTCGATTTATAAAATTTAGACAATTCTTCCAGCATGGGAAAAATCCATCTAAAACGTGTATAAGATTTAATGGCACTTTTTAAATTGTATCCCGTGTCGGCGTTAATTGGGCTTAATTAATTTATCCCTTTTCCTGGGATTTTTTTCGTTTTTTACTTTCTGAACCACTTTAATTACAAATAAGATTTTCGCAAAATTAATATTTTTTTAAATGGGTTCATTTCATTTTAGATTTGGAATTTAATACTTGCAAACACACATACATACATATATATATACACATACATACATACACACACACATATATATATATATATATACATACATACATACACACACATATATATATATATATACATACACACACACACACATATATACATATATATATACATACATACACACACATATATATATATATACACATACATACACACACATATATATATATATACATACATACACACACATATATATAAATACATACACACACATATATATATATACATACACACACATATATATATACATACACACACACACACACATATATACATATATATATACATACATACACACACATATATATATGCATATCGTAAAAGCATGTATTTATAAACACATTAAATAAAATATATTTTTGCAGTTTAAGGATAATAAACCATAACAATCTAACGCTTCTGAATTTGTATTGTATCGTTTTTCCCACAATTTCTGTGTATTAATAATTTATGTATTCTTTCCCAAATTTATTCCGAATTAGGATTTTTTGTTTTTTTTCGTTTCGGTACCAAAGTGTCTGCAGCCCCGAAGATCCGAATTTCCCCGCCCTCATGTTCTTTCTTTTTTTGTTTGTTTTAAATTTTATTTATTCTATTTTCAAGAATTCCTGTTCGTCGATAATTTTTTCTTGATTTTAATAAAAAAAATAAATAAAAAATAAAATATGCAGCCAAAACCCGAAAAACTCTTATTTTTTTTTTGTTGTTTATCCAACACAAAGCATGGGCCAGTTGTGCTGACAGGATGACTGAGCCCACATCACTTTGCCCTGCCTGCAAATGGCTTTAACAGAAGGTAAGATATCAGCTCTGGAAGTCAGATTGGGGTCAGTTTGGGGTGAGAGCTCTCAGTGCCCCTGGAGTGAGGGGTCCAGCTGCTGGGGGGATCATTAGGAGCAGATAAAACAATACAAACAGTTCTAAAGCTTAGATCTCCTTCTCCAGAGTCTGGGACAATAGGAGCAAGGTACTTAAAGGACAGCAGCTGAGAATTAGCCTCCATGACACATAGGGGGCAAATAAAATAAAAAAAAAAATCCTTCCTAAACTACAACAGGAAATTTCCTGAAGAATATAACAGGCAAAACGTGAAACCGACCTTCAATTCTACTTCTATAATACAAAGAAAATAAAAATTTAAATTAAAATCCACAAACCAAAACATAGAAAAAAAAAATTAAATTTAAAAGGTGTGGAGGAAATCTATTCAATGTATCCTTCCTGGTAAAATCCTTTATATATAAATTAATATTTGCAGTTATTATTAACTTTACCAATTGTGTGTAAAATCAGGGATAGAGAACTCAACAAACTAGGAGAGGAAATACAATAATGTACTAAAAACCCACTACAAAATATTGATGGGAAATCATAAATTCTTTCACATATTAATTATTAGAATATATTTGTATCATTAAATGACATCTCATCATAGTGGAGAATTCTATATTTATCAACATGACTAACAGAAAGAATAATAAAGTCACAAGCAGAAATAAAAATATACATATATTAGAATGTTCGTATTTTCTCATCCTTCTGAAAGATTAACCCCTTCTAGTTTTGTCAGATCACAGGAAACAACCGATTTCCCTTAGAAGAAACAAACAAACAACCCACTCATCTTTATTTTTGTAGATTTTTCTGTCTATGGAGAAAGTGTTTAGAATAGATTATAATAATCCAATATTTCTTCGAGCAGGTGGAGACACCAGTGAAAGTGGGAGACATTCTGAGTTTTGGTGTGTTTTGCCTAACGATCTGAGCCTAAATAACTGACACCCCCCCCCCCCAGCTTATTGTAAATTATTTTTTTGTGGATACAGATAATGTCCAAACCACAGGTCATTTCCTCTGTTGATATTGTGATTTAATGTGGTTCAGAAGGACCTATAATCTAGAATAGGTCAGCTGTACTATGTATTTTAACCAATCTCTAAAATGGAACATAAAATCCACTTAACTGTCCCCATCCCACTCACTATGCCATTAAAATATGCCATTTTTATCTATTTCAGAGGCGGGTTATTCCAGCTCTCTACCACATTAAGTCAGTTTGACCTTTCAGTGACCTTGGGGAACTTAAGGCTTGTAGGGTGGTGGAGCGAACCCCAGCCCAATTCTTTCATTCTCATTGCCCTGCTAGAGAGGCTTCTTGAGTAGTCAGGGCTGGAGAAGCTGGCTAAGGGACCCTTTCATACACAGCCCTCTAGCGCCCCCCAGTGGCCAGTCTGTCCCAGAAATCTCACTAACTGGTTTTCTACTCTTGGATGCAGTAAAATCAGAATTTTCCATCAGAAAATAAACGCATTCTAACCACTAGTTATGCCAAAATAAAATAAATAATACACGAGTATCCATTTAAAACCCCCACCCAAAATATGAAAGACAATGTAAATATTAATAACTGGAAATAAACACAGGTAAGAGTTGGGTTGAGATACATTGCCTTCGTTTTTGTGTTATCTTGGGAATCACTGACTGAACACAGATAACCCAACATGTTTATAATGCATATAGTCATGGAGTATGGAATACATAATTTACAGAATGGATATGCACATAAAATACAGATATTATCAGTATACCCATCTACACTGTATTTGGGTGTGTATGTATATACACATAGAAACATTTATACAAAAGGCACATATATGGTTATGGATATAAAACATAGGTATACTCCTAATATCTGAATATCTGTATATTCTATGTAAACTGTACTTGGGTGTGTGTGTATACAATATATATATATACACACTTATATGCAAAGTATTTTACCAGGTTTTCAAGTATGTGTATACACATATATAATAAATATTTGTGGAAGACATTTATTTACACATCTTCCACAATTATAAACTTCATTATTTGGTATGTGGAGGCTTTTAATCTCACTTTTCCCGCCACCCTAGTGTAATATTAGAATATATATATATATATATATATATATATATATATATCATCCCTACTGATCTGTTGATAGTCTGTGTATGTATATATATATATATATACACACACACAATCACCAGAGCAGTAATAGGCATACCTTTTTTTATTGGACTAACGTCACATTTATCTAATTATATATATATATATATATATATATATATATATATATACACACACACACAGTGTGTGTGTGTGTATATAGTAGGGATACGTTTTTATTGGACTAACGTTACGTCTAATATATATACATACATACATACATACATACATACATACATACATACATACATACGAGAAGTATATATATATATATATATATATCTGTAAAAATGTATCCAAACAGGCATAATGTATATAAATGTCTATATACACCTATAGACCCTGTTAGTATCATGATAAAACATTCTTATTCTAAATATTTCTAGTGTTTAATGTGTGCTGCTGTGTAATGGTGTCCATATAGTTATTACAAACATAGATCAGTTTTTTTTTTAAAAACACACACATTGTGGAATAACGATTTAAATCTTGTATATGTGTTTTTCACTTCTTAATTTACATCAATTGTGTACTGCACTGTCTGAATAAAGTGTACCTTTGTACCGGTGTGTACAGATGTTGTGAAATGATTGTGTGTTTACAGGAAAAATTGTTACTTTGAGCAGATAAATAAAAAAAACCCACCTGAATTAACTCGACCTCGTAAATGTGTGTTTATTTGGAATGTCATGCAGGGAACTGGTGTTTATTTGAATACATTACTGGAAGGGAAATGGAGCAATAAATAAGCAAAAACACCTGACTATATACACTTACTAACCTTGATGTAAACCTGTAAACATCCATCTGAATACATCCGATTATTTATCAGGTACATAATTGGGTGGCCATGGTGAGGAAGGGTGACATATTTATCAACCTCAATCTCTGCAATGATTCCTATAATTAATGATAGCTCACCCCAAATGTGTAAGCCATTAATCAGGGACTTAAGTGCAGAAGCAGTGCAGCACTGCAAGGGTTACAGGAGCTGCCATTGTCCTGGGAGACTGGTGGTGCTGAGAGCTACCCATGTCCATGCCCTGCCTTCCTGATCTACCCACAGCCAGGGTCTCTTTACCAGGACACGAAGCTGGCACCCATCAATACACAAGAAGAAGTTCTGATGAGAGCAACGACTACCTGCTGATTTAGCTCCATTTATTGTGAAAACATCTGCATCTAAAATTATAAACATGAAATATTTGATATCTGCCTCAGTGATCACTATGAAAAAATAAACATTTATATATTATAAGATTATTAAACATTTATCCAATGTATGCATAGATGTTTCTACACCATAATATCCTACCATTTGTTGTGTGTGTGTATTGACACTGCTACACACATAACACATTGTGGTTACACTGTATTCATTCATACTTTCGCTGACCCACTTTTGGGTTACAGAATTCATACCAAGGTAACAGTTACCCCCTACACCCACTGTGTGCCCAGCTGATGGAGCTTGGTGTGCTCTGGGATGGTTAGGGAAAGGTGCAAGCTCACACACTGCTTCCCAATGACATGGACCTGTTGAATTAAAGATGCTGTCTGTGAAGTTCTCTGAATAATCCCAGGGAGCTATTGTTTCAGCACTGTCCTTGCAAGCTGGAATAGAAATGAAGGATCCATGCAGCCAGGGCTCTGGGAGGATAATGTGAGTACCAGCCCCTGCCAGCAAGGATTCTTAATTCCCTAATGACTCTCTGAGGTCTGGGCAGGAGGTCACACACACCTCTAACCTCTCCAATGCTGCTGTAAGCATTCTCCTTTCAAATCAATGCTAATCGATTCATGCTCAGGGCCTGGAGGATTCCCTAAAATTTCATGCACTGCTGTTTTGAAGCATGCAGCAATAAAATACCTGGGCTTCAGCTTTTCCAATTGTGCCTGTAATTCTGCAGGCTGTGTGATCTATAGCTGACCTTGTGGAAGCTGTAAATGTGCAGAGCTCCTCCAATCCATCTTATTCTGGACCTGTCATGGGATGTTTATCTCTCTCTTGGATTCCTGGAAGATCAGTGTCCAGCTGGGGATAAACAGATTTAACTATGGTCAACTATGTCAATAAGCATTGGGCCCTATCTGTGGATATCTAGCAGTATCTAGTGCTGAAAAGAAGTAGTATTTAAACAACCAGATTGGAAACTTTAGCAAGGAGAGGCAGGGGAAACATGGCAGCTTTTATGCAGACATTCTTTTATGGAACACTGTAAAAGTATACCTCTACAGGCACTGAATGCCAGATCCAGGAATCAACAGGATGTGAGTCACAGGTCTAATGTCCATTGAATGATAACATGTTATCGTCAATACAATTGGCTTCACTTAGCACAATATTTAAATAAATGTCCAGAACAAGACCACTTTCCCTTGGAGTGTGTGTGAGAGGGAGCGAGTGTGTGTGAGTGAGTGAGTGAGCGAGAGCGAGTGTGAGCAGGGCTGGATTGGGACAAAGAAAATCAGCCCTGGACTTCATCCAGACCGGCCCACTTTAATTATGCAGACAAGCACAAAAATAGTATATAAAACAACCAAGTCGCTCAACCAATCACTCTACAGATACACGAGTTGCTGCAGAGTGATTGGGACAAAGAAACGCAGTGGCACTGAGGTTGAGTGGCATGGCACGATGACGTCAGTTAACCAGGGAACCCCTAGCTGCCTTTGAACCACTTTATCTCCTGATCGGTGGCAGCTAGGGGGTCATGTAGGTTATCGTTTGAAAGGCCTTACCATGGCCTTCCGAATGATACTAAACATGACCATGTTACAAGTAAAAGTAAAGTGTAAAAACTTGTTTTAATTTTTTTAATGCAGCACTATTGTTCACATTTCAATTATAATGTGAACAATGATGCTTCACTAATGATTTTTTTTTTTTAGCTAAAAATCTAGTAATTTCTCCCAAAAATAAAAAATGGGTTACTCATTCAATTTTTTTTAACACGTCTACCCCATAGAAAATAACCGCAAAGGCTCGGGTAATAAAATGTGAAAAAAATACTTTACACACTGTGGACGATTGAAATTTTATTGAAAATTCACATTTTTTTAAAATTTTTGTTATAGCATTCTGGCAGGGCATGACGTATACATATAATAATGATATATTATGAATCTGCCGAGTCTGCCAGAAAGAACGATATATAATTTGTCTGGGTGGTATAATAATACGTGACTTAAACCTGCGTTTAAAAACGGTCAAAATGAGCTCAGCAAACTTTTAGTTCCCAAACTGCGCCGAAGTTGTAAAATTGCTCCTGTCCTTAAGGGGTTAAGGGCAGAGAGCCGTGCGGTGAACCAATATTCACACCGGCCCACTGAGCCCTCGGCTCCCCGGGAATCTCCCTGTAGTCCGTTTGGCCAGTATATGCCTGAGAGTGAGAGTGTGACTGTTTGATTGAGGGAGCGTTTGAGTGAGGGAGTGTGAGTGTGAGCGTTACAAAAACCATCATCTTCACTTATATTTAAATATCTTGAACATCAATGAACAGAAGATTTAGGGGGTTATCCTCTTTTGCCGTTTAACCTTGTTGTAACTAGGGATGAGCTGTTCGGTTCGATCTGATCGGTGTTCGATTTGAACATCGCCCGATCGGCTGTTCGTTGAACTCCGAACATTTCCGCGTGTTCGCCGCATGTTCGCCCACAATGCACCACAATTGACCACAATGCACTTTTCCACTGGCCTGAAACTTGTAATTGGCTACAGCCTTGCACCTGACCACAGGTCAGGGGCAAGACAGGTGCAAGACTATGGCAATCACAGCTCAGAGTCCTGATTGGGCAAATTTTTCCCAATCATGGGCTCACAGAGCTAAATCCCGCAGCACACTATATAAGGTGTCCCTCGCAGCCCCAGCACGTGTTTTTTGAGAGGAGATTGTTCTGTTAGTGTGTCTTCTCAGTGCCAGCAGCTATTGGGGGGGGGGGTCTCACTTCTCGCAGATATCTGGGAATTGTTGTAATCTGTGTCTGGTCACTGCCACCCATCAGGTGTCTCACTTATTTATAGGTGGTTTCTGCAAATTTTAATCTGTGTCTTGTTACTGGCACCCATCGGGGGTCTCACTGATTTATAGGAGGTTCCTGGGAATTGTAATTTGTGTCTTGTCACTGCCACCCATCAGGGGGTCTCACAGATTTGTAGCAGATATCTGGGAATTGTAATCTGTGCCTTGTCACTGTTGCCAGCTATCAGGGTGTCTCACTGAGTTATACCAGAGTTCTGGAAATCTTTAATCTAGATAACAGAGTTGAATCAGAGTCTGCTTATCTTAATTCTATATATAACTCACCATGTCAAAAAGACCAAAAAGGACAGGCAGACGCTCCCAGACACAGATAAGAGGGCAAGCAGCCTCTGTGTCGGGAGGCTTTGCCTCTGGTCGTCTGGGACGTGGTGCATCCTCTGCAGGGGCACGCTTGTCCTTTCTAACTGGTGCTGGCCGTTTTAAGCAGCAGCAGCAGCATACAGAGGATTTGCAGGATTTGCTAACCAGGCCATCCTCATCCTCCGAGTCCTCTGCCAGCCAGGCTTGTAGTGCTTTACAGTCCACCTCAGCTGCCAAAACATCTAATTCAGCCTCCATATCCACAGCTACTCCTACCGTAGCCTCACTATCACACACGGAGGAGTCAGCTGAATTGTTTGACTACAATGACAGAGACATGCTACTTGAGGAGGCGCAGCAACTACAGTGCTCTGATTCAATCTCTGAGGTTGAGGAAGGGAGTATAATCAACCTAGAGGAAGGGGGTGCCAGTGACACACAAATAACTGGCACTCATGTTGCCCCAGCAGCTGCAGCATACTGCCAAGTTGGCGCCAGTGACGAGGAGATAGGGGGCGATGGCGATGATGTCACTGACTCCACCTGGGTGCCTGATCGAACAGAGGAGTCAAGGGAGGAGGCACAACAAAAACGAGGCAGAACGTCCTCTATGACCAACCGTAGCCAGTCCAAGGCATCAGAAGTCACAGCTGCTCAGGTGCAGAGCGCTGTTGTCTCAAAGCACATGTACAGGAAGTCTGCTGTCTTGGGAGTTCTTTAAGAAATGTGCAGCAGACCGTACCATTGCTATTTGTAATCTATGTCAGATGAGGATCAAGCGTGGGAAAGACATCCCACGCTTTGGTACCACGTGCTTGAGGTGACATATGACCACCTGCCACGCACCTCGTTGGCACAACACTTTGCATAGGTCCTCCTCCTCTGTCTCTACCCCCACTATATGTCCTGCCATGTCATTGCCTACAACCTCCACTGACAGGGATGATGCTACAGTAATGGGTGTACCAGGTCCTTCCTCAGAATGTGACAGCATCCCATCAGCTGAAGATTTACACAGTCAGATTACGTTGCCCCAGCTGCTGCAGCGTAAGAAAAAATATAGTCCCAACCATTCCCAAGCACAGCGTCTAAATGCCATCTTAGCAAAATTACTCACATTACAGCTGCTGCCTTTCCAGCTGGTGGACTCTGCTTCCTTCCGTGAATTTGCCGAATGTACTGTACCACAGTGGCAGGTTCCAAAATGCCATTTCTTTTCACAGAAGGCCATTCCAGCACTATACCAGCACATGGAAGACAATGTTATGGAGTCATTGGGAAAGGCAGTCAGCAGCAAGGTGCACATGACTTTAGACACGTGGTCCAGCAAGCATGGACAGGGCCGTTACATTTCCTTCATGGCACACTGGGTAATTCTGCTTGCAGCTGGGAGGGATCCAAGACGGGGCTCTGTGCTGGAGCTTGTTCATCCACCATGCCTCCAGAAAGCGGCTTGTATGAGGTCTGTCTGCTCCACCACCTCTTCCTCCTCCGTTTTCTCTGTCTCTGGCGAAGTGGCAGTTAAACCGACATGTTGCAGGGGCTACGCAATGGCTCAAGCAAAAAGATGCCATATTGTGCTTGAGCTGGTTTGTTTAGGGTTCAGGAGCCACACCGGGCCAGAAATTCTGTCAGCTCTGCAGTGGCAGGTGCAGAGATGGTTAACACCACGCCAGCTTCAGCTGGGAATGGTCGTCTGTGATAATGGCAGCAACCTTCTCTCCGCACTACGCCAGGGTAAGTTGATGCATGTACCATGCCTAGCACACGTCCTAAATCTGGTGGTACAGCGATTCCTAAACAGGTACCCAGGGCTGGCAGAGCTTCTCAACCAGACCAGAAAAGTCTGCAGCCACGTCAACCGGTCATTCGCAGCAAGTGTTCGCCCGGCAGAAATTCAAAGAGAATTCCACCTTCCCACAAACAGCCTGATCTGTGACATGCCCACCAGGTGGAACTCGACATTGGCAATGCTGCAGCGCCCGCACAAGCAGCAGAGGGCCATCAATGAGTACCTGTGTGAGTATGGCACAAGGACAGGTTCAGGTCAACTTGTTTCCCCCCCCCCCCGCAGTGGCTGATGATCAAGGATGAATGCACTGTACTGTCACCATTTGAAGAGGCAACGAGGATGGGGAGCAGGGACAGTGCATGCATCAGTGACACAATTCCTTTAGTGTTCCTGTTGGAACGCACTCTGCAGGGAATTATAGATGTGGCACTAGAGGCAGAGCAGCAGGAGGAAGAGGAGGCCTTCCCTAGCTCTCAAGGCCCCAGTCTTTACGCTGACAGCATTCCTGCGGGTCCTCAGATCAGACAGGAGGAGGATGAGGAGGAATATTTAAGTAGTGGGGGCATTGAAGGTGGGGATTCCTCAAGGGAGGGTTTTGTGTGCCCAGAAACCCAAGGACTAGTACGTGGCTGGGAGTAGGAAGTGCACGATGTGGGTCATCCTCATTGACCAGGAAGACTCAGAAGCTAATGCCTCCTCCAACCTACGCTGCATGGGCTCCCTTATTCTGCAAAGCCTGCTAAAAGGACCCCAGGATTCGTGCTATCAAGGAGAGGGATCATTACTGGTTGGCAAGCCTTCTTGATCCACGATACAAGGGTAAAGTTGCAGAGCTCATCCTGCCCGCACAGAGGGAGCACAGGATGAAACAACTTGAGGATGCTTTAAAGTGACACTTGTATAACACCTTTCCAGAAACTGGTAGGTTACCAACCGATGACACAGGTGCTTCTGAGGCTGCTGTTTATCAGAGGAAGAGCGGTGAAGGGGGCCGCTTGACTGATGCCTTTTCCAATTTTTTTAGTCCACGACGCCCAGGGACATCAAATGTAGGCACTCATTGCCAGCGTCTTCACCATATGGTGCAGGACTACCTAGGGGCAAGGGCAGACCTGGATACCTTTACAGCAGATGATCCACTGGCTTACTGAGTGTTGAGTGTAGAGCTACTAGGTTGCCCTTCATCCTGCGTGCTTTCTGAAAGGACGTTTTGTGCCGCTGGAGGTTTTGTCACAGACAAAATAGTGCGTCTGTCCACCGACTCTGTAGGCCGGCTGACATTTATAAAAATGAATCAGTCCTGGATCAGCAGCTATCAATCCCCTGATGCTGACGCATCTGAATAGATCGGGGATCTCTTCTGCATTACCAAAGCCTCCACCCCTGCACTCTTCCACAATACCACAGAGGGGTTACTTACGGTGTGAAGGCACTTGCTGCCACCAAAGGCACAATATTTGGGTGCACTGCCACTTACGCCTATACCAGATTCATATTTTAATATTTGACCGCAGGTTCCAACCCTGCACTCCTCCACAATACCACAGAGGGGTTACGGTGTGACGGCACTGTTGCCGACACTAAAGGCCCAATTTTAAAGCACCTATTGTTACTTTCATCCAAAGCCTGCATAAGTGTCACCATAATTTAGCCCCAAAAAAATCACTAAACTTGTTCTGTGTGTCTTTAAACCTATCATACAGGCCGCCGCCCCAAGCAGTTGTTTATGAATAGATTAAAGGAAACTAATTTACCGACTTTTGAAATGTCATTTTTTTGTTTTTAAAGGTTTCTATACATCCTACAAATCCGCCACTTCACGGGCAGGTTATGGGGACCTTCTAGGCATGATATTTGAAGGAATTTTTCATTTTTATTCTTAACCTTTATTTCATGGAAAACTCACTGTTTCTTTAAAAACGTCTTTTTTAAACTTTTTGTCCTTGTTTCCTGTCCCCCAGGGCACTACCCGGACCCCCATACACCTTTTATGGTAAATATCTTGCATATATATGCCCTCTTGGAGGACACTCTAAAAATCGAACTTTCGAGTCGCATTGACTTGCATTGAGTTCGGTTCGTGTTCGAACTCGAACTTTTGAAATTGTTCGAGTTCGAATGCGAACCGAACACGGGGGTGTTCGGTTCATCACTAGTTGTAACCATAATATATTTTGGTGATGTAGAGTGGGAGGATCTAAATATGGAAAAGGATGCATCATTGATAAATATCGTCTGCTGTTTGAATTTTACTGTGGCTGCAACAACACTAAACTGTGGCATAAAGCGCATAACCCTTGTAGGGCCCTATTCCATAGTGAATGCTAACTGTAGTGTTCAGGTGAGGAAGGGTTAATGCCATGATAAGGGACTTTAACGCATGCCCCCTGTGGTAGGGCCACTCAGAAAAACACAGGAGTTGGAGGGTGCACGGCTTTTTTATTTCATTCCTCAAAACAAAGTCTCTGTAACAATGGGTACACTGTCCCCTTTAAGTACACCTTGCAGAACCAAACAAAATAAACACAAAACAAATAGGAATACAGTACTCCTTTCTTAGGAGGCTAACTAACCAAATATTCCCCTCACTACGGGCTACTGGGGCAGCTCTTCTGTCACTCTGTATAAACAACCAAAACAAGTCTTTGTACACATGCGTGTCAGCAAACCTTTCCTTCAGCTCTGTGGTCTCCAATCAGCCTTGCACATGCAGTCTTTGTCTGCCTTCCCCTGTTCTGAAAACTGCTATAAGGGATCTCTAACAAGCTGCAGCTGTACCTGCTGCCAGGGACGGTTTAACCCCTTACTGACCTGGGAATATTGCATCAGTCAGTCTCCTGCTGACATAGAGTCCCACACTCTGTCACATCCCATATTACATTCCTAGCACTAAAGCCCTTAAAACTCCATTAGCGCATCTATGCTTGAGCGACCTTACTGTACTTTTAACACTAATTACGGATTACACTACCTATTTTAAGGAAAGGGTGAGCAAATAAGTAAGGTATTATAAATTCCTAGAGCGAATTACTGCACCGATGGGTTAATCAAATTTTTAGTGACACCTAAAGAGTGGTGCTAGCTGATCCTGCTTTTGCAAAATCTTTTAACACCCCCCTAAATACATCAGATACTCATCTCTCATCCCGTGGGCAGAATGGTGGACCGATCCAACACTTCTCCTGGCTGGGAGCAGAGTGAGACTGGGAACAAATAGTCCACAGTGTCCCTCTGCGATCTCGTGGCCTGGCAGCACAACCCTCCGTGGAGTCCTATTGACTCTAGGAGGCGATACTCGTGGTGGTGCAGAAGTGCTACTGTGAGAATCACAGAGGCTAGCGCTTCGTTCCGGGACCAGGTGCTGAGGTAGTGCCTACCCCGGAATCGATCACTAAAATGGGGACTGGGGAAACCTGCAGGTGCAGGTTTTCCTGTTAGCATCCCCATTTTAGCGTTAACAATGGAATAGGGCACTGTGATTTGCGTCTCTTTGAACTCTAAGTACATGGGCTTAGAAATGTATTTGGGAGGTGCTGGCCTGATGTTTTATATCGTTTTCCTGCGCTTTCCTTTGTTAAAGTCACCCTGTATCTACAATTCTAGATGCAGGGTGTTTGTGTTCCTTTGTACCTTTTCACTCTTGTAGTGGGATCTCTGTATTAGTACCTGCTCTCTCTATTGTGTGCTCTAAGAAATTCCTTTTGTTTACCCATTTTTCTCCCCCCCCTTCTCCTAGGAAATCCCATTGTTTGAAGGTCCTGTGTAGTTATCTGATCTGTGCAGCTATCTGCTTGATTGTATGCAAATGGTGTTGGTGGTTGATGACTGTACCTGTGTGTCTCTTTGAATAAACCAGTTCTATTCTGACCAAGTTTGAAGTCACAGCTCATGATTTGGGATACCAGGAATCTTCTGCCTGCTGTGCCAAGGAAAGGCTCCAGATCTACAGCTACGGATTATTTCTGGGGTTGCTAGCCAGGCTCTCTACATGCACCGGGCCTTAAGATGCAGCTAAGGTACTAGAGAAAGGTGTGAGAGTCATGAGGAGAACCTGGGTGTCCAGCGAGGAAGCAGAATTTGGCAGATGTGACCCTGTCCGGGCACAGAGATCTGTTACAGGCACGTAATGTCCATGCAAAAAATAAAAGGTGGAATAATGCTAATGTTGGGGATGTTTAACACTAGTCTTACGGGGATGTTGGCAAAAAGCAGCCTCTAAATGCCTCACACCATTTTTAAATAGGAAAGTTTAAGAATGAGTATTAGGCTGGCACAACATCTAGTAAATTTCCATGCTTTTGAAACACATATGGGGCATCCAAAAATGTAAAATATAAAAAGGTGGACAGTGGAGAGTCAATATGCCCATCTCACCAATGATCATTGTGTGCGCACAAATATGTTACAGCTAACTTAAAATACACACTGACCACTAGCTGACACCTATCAACATGTAAATCAAATAGAAAAAAAAATTGAATAAAAAAAACAAATAAAACCCCAAATCAAAAAATAAACGCAATAAATATTACTCCCACTTCAATACACACTCCCCCAAAAAAATACTACCCCAAAATACAGAGCCACCTGAATAGTTTTAACGTTTATTACAAATTGAAGACACTTCAGACTGGGGTCAGATGAGCGCACTATGTGCACCCATACTGACGTGCCCCCTGGCACATCGCTGTGATGCTTCAACGGGGCTGGTCACACACTGGAGTGCGCGCACTACAAGCAGACGTGCTGAAAGCCTCCCCGTCGAAACACTAGATGTGCATTGGACGGGGCTGCAAAGCGGGAGCCTCCATATGTGGATCAAGCCCTGCAGCGCTGAGCCTACTAACTACACTCAGTGAGGTGGCCAGACGGGCGTCAGAGTGGAAGGAACGTCCACTCCCACAGACATTCCTTCCGCTCTCAAAGATGCTGGTCTGACCCTGAACTCAATATTTTAGACAATAAATATATGTCCATAAATCATTTTTAAAAGAGGCACTCTGTGCAAAAGAAGGAGCAGAATCGTTTGCCTAAATGAAGTGAAAACGGAGCAGAATCAGTTAGGGATAACCCTAACCCTGAAACAAGTACAAATACTATCATACATAACCCTAACATTAAAATGTCATTACTAGACATTGTGATGCGTTAGTTGAAAATCGAACAAGTGGTCTCATTGACACTCTCCATAAAAAATACTAATTGTATAAACCTTGTCTTTTTGTAGGGGAGGGGGAGGAGTGATAAAACATTAGGGTTAAGATGCGGGAAAGAGCGCAAGAAGCAGGGAAGAATCATTGATAGAGAATGTAAAAGTCAGACAGTGTAGCAGTGAAAAGATGGTGAGAGAAAGAACATGGGGGGGTGAGATGGGATGAGAGAGTATCGGGGGGGGGGGGTTAGAGGGGATGGAGAGCATCATGGAACTAGATTCCATATTTGTTTTCCCCCTATGTTTTTACTCAAGATGGACTAGTCCACTCTCCAGGTTTAACCCATATAGTTGGCAAAGCCTGCCTTCCTGTCAGTATTCCACAGAGGCAGTCAGCAAGCATGTATTGGGTGATTGCATCCTGTTTTTACTTTCATCCCATAACAAGGTACACCTGAGAAGCCCTCTCTTCCTTCAAGTCACCTTTTATTTGCTGTTACTTTCCCAATAAAGTCAAGAAAATATAAAGGACTTTGTGTCCTTTCAAAAGGGGATGACTTAAAGGGACACTCTAGGCAACATGACCACCTAAGCTTTTTTAGGTGGTCATGATGCCCGGAGTATGCCGCCCTCTGTCCCCCCTCCCTCCGCTCAGCGGTTCAGCTGAAAAAGCTGAGAGAGGCGGAGGAGTTTACTCCGCCCTCCCAGCTGTCAGTCAGCAGAGCGGGAATCAAATTTCCCGCTTCTGCCGACTTTTGCCGAGTAGGAGACGTCATCGCGCTTTCAGCGCGATGACGTCTCCAACTCACCGCAGAAGCTGGCGGCTCTCTCTGAGGGTTAGTGTTGCGCGCAACACTAATCCTCAGAGGGAGCCGAGAGGAAGCCTGCCGATTGGCTGGCTTATGTGAGAGGCGCGCATGCGCGCTTCTCACTTAAACCAGAAGCCAAGAAGCATCAAGAAGGACGGGAGCGGAAGAGGAGGGAGGTGAGTATAAAAAAAAAAAAAAAAAAAGACGCCGCTGGAAAGAAGTGGATTTTAGGGTAAGTATTACAGTTACAAAAAAATAAATAAAAACTAAAGATTTATTAAGGGAATAGGGATAGGTTAGGATAAAAAAACGGGGGGGGGGGTGATTTTTTGAGTAGAGTGTCCTTTAACCACTTGAATGCTAAGGACGTGCTCATTGCGTCCTCAGCATTCCCGCTGGTGTGCTGAGGACGCGCTGAGCGCGTCCTCACATTGGGGTCAGCGTTCGGCCGGGTTCCGGCCGATCGCTGGCCCCTCCGGTGCGGGCTGACATCCTGGATGTCAGCCGCGCATCCGGACCAGCAGCGCCAGCATTAGGTGTCATCGCGGGGGCGCGATGACACCTAATTCAGGCGCCCCCCCGCATGTGCGGAGGAGGCGCCTGAAAGGGAGGGGGGGGAGGTCCTTCGGACCTCTCTCCCTCCGATCGGCGGCGCACAGGGGATTAACCCAGGCATCATTTGGAAGGGCACAGCCTGCCCTTCCAAATGATGCCTGGCATTAACCCCTGGGGAGCTGGATCGCGAATCGGCGCTGAAAAGCGCCGGTTCGCGATCCTTTCCCGGAGCTGGCCGACATCTTGGATGTCGGCCAAGCCTCCGGGAACTCCCCCAGAGGACTGGCGTCATCGTGCGTAGCACGATGACGCCAGTCCTAGACTTAACCCCTAACTGCCACCAACTGTGGAGATAGGGATTCCAATGAACTCCCTATCTCCCGATCCGTGGCAGTCAGGGGTTAAATTTTGGTATCGTTGGATCGGCCAGAGCATGGCCGTTCCAACGATACCAAACACTACAGTGAAAAATTTTGTAAAAAAAAAAAAAAAAAAAAAGAAAAATAAAAAAAAATTAAACACTTTTTTTTTTTTTTGGGTTTGTTAATGCAGCAATATTGTTCCCATTTCAATTATAATGTGAACAATGATGCTGCACTAACGATTTTTGTATGCGGTGCGTTTGTTAAAAATAGTGTCATTTTCCCCAAAAAAAAATGTAACGAGACCCCATCTCTAATTTTTTTAACAAGCGCACCCCATACAAAATATAACCGCAATTGCTCGCATGTTAAAATGTGGAAAAAAACACTTTACACATTGTAAATTATTGAAAATACATATTTTATTGTATTTTTTGTTATAATATACAGACATGACATAACGTATACATATAATAATGACATATTATGAATCTACCGAGTCTGACGGAAAGAACGATATATAATATGTCTGGGTCATATACTAAAATAAGCCTTCAAAACACGTTTAAACATGATGCGCAAAACAGGTAAAAATGACCTCAGCATAGGGGCGGGAAAAGCCTCAGCAGCGAAAGGGTTAAGCTATCTGACTTCAATCCTATCCTGCATGTAACATTCACGTCTTGCATGTGACCCTGGGGTTCCCGAATATGGGAGTTGGGGAGAGAGTGACAGCAGCAGCTGGCGAGAGAAACAGAGCAGGGAGGGAGATAAGTTAGAAAGAGCATCAGGTGGAAATTGAGAGAATCCGGGAAAGATGGGGAGAGAGAGCATTAAGGAGGAGATCGAGCATATGCAGACGATGCACTGAGCGCGTCCTCGGGTTTCAACCATTGTGGTCTGACATCATGCAGCAGCCTGCTCACTGACATCACTGTGCAGCAATAACTCCCCAGCAATGAAACTCAGAGTAATGCGTGGTGTGTATGAGCGTATCACAGAGCTCCACAGCAATAAACCTTGCAGTAATGCGTGGTATGTATGAGCGTATCACAGCTCCACAGCAAACTCAAAACAATAAAAAAACAATTGCTATTACAATGAATTTAAATAGGATTACTGAAATACACTAAAATATTTTAAAAAATACGTTAATGTATAGTAAAATAGATAATATTCTTTTAATTTTAATATATTTATAAAAAAAAAAACTTAACAGAATAATATTTAATATTATACTATAATAAAATGTGTACTTATTTTGCCCCCTCTCCTGCTTACCATATTTTCAGGGAGGGGGTCAAATACCTGGTGGTCCAATATGACATGCGCTGAGCCCCCTCAGTTGGGCTCATGTCCCCCTCAGCATTGATGTTTCGGGTGGCAGCGCAGTGTGATCTGTGCTTCATTCTGTGCACAGATCACACTTTTTTTGCCCACTGGACTGGTGCTGTAGGAGTTATCGCGCTGGCGCTCTGACGACGGGTCAGAGGTCTGGCACGCTTACTCATTTAACCAGTGGCCAGTGCAGGGAGAAGTACTTTACGGTCTGTGCACAGAAGGAAGCATAGACCCAGGGCCGACTCTAGGGTTTGCGGGGCCAGGTGCAAGGAGAAATGTGGGGCCACTTTTTAATCCTCTTAGAAAACATTAAACTACAATACATTACATGCTTCATTGTAGAACCCAGACAAGTTGTATTTCACTTTTTTTTCAGTGGACTCCGCAGATTCAAAATATATCATTCCAATGTGTATATGTCATGTCACATCAGACCCAGGACATACTTGAAAATGAGAGAAATCTCAATGTACACTTCCTGGTAAAATGCTTTAAAATAGATAAATGCCACATCAAAAATATTTTAAATTTCTATTCAGATTTAATTAATTTTCACCATGTAAATGTATTTTTATACATTACCATCCAAATCCATTAGTTTATATATTTGACGTGGGCTTTTTAATTTTTTTTTCTTTAAATAAAACTCATAAATGAAGAACCTGATACTGCATTGTTCTAAGGAATTATGCAAGGTCAACCTGAATTGGAAAATAAATTTAGTATCATGGAAAGACCAGCCTCTGGCCTTTTCAACGACACCTCATTTGACCTTGTAGGTTTTATGGAACCAGAGATGCAGTGGTTCAAATGTCCAAAAGTTCCTTGTATCCCCTACAATGGGAATGCAACTGGGGGGGGGGTAGCCCCCTGAGACACCTTTTCTGGATCCACCAGTGGTGAAGGGGGCCCTACAACCATTGTCTTGTTTCGGGCCCTGCTTCCTACCTGGATGTCGTCTGCTGCCTGTCTTCTTGCTGGGAGGGCAGCATGGTGAGGAGGGGATGCACCTACTGCATCTGTTTGAGTGCTGTGGCAGAGGGCCAGGCAAGCAGTGAGTGGGGCTGGAGGTGGTAGCTTTGGTCATGCCTTTCTCTCATCTCCGCATGGCTCCTGACAAGCTGACATGATATGCCATGACTGCTCGTCCAACAGTTACACCAACTATGCAAGTGAGGTGGCATTTGCTCAATAAAAGATCCATTGCCTCTTTCCCATCCCACTGACACCACTGAATGTACTCCCTACCTACACAGCACACCTGCGAACCAGGAACCTGGAGACTCTGCGACGTTCCCGTCTGTCTTCTTAGATGGGAGCCAGACGAAGCCCTTGGGAAATGTTCCGGGTAGTCAACCAGACTAATTTCTGATTAAAGTTCCATTACCTTTGAAACACTTCTCTAGACCGCAAACTACCTTCAAAAGGCTGGTAGCTAAACACAAGGTCCCAGCACATGGCATGTCACTACTGTACTCTATCCTGCAGCAATTAGATGACAGGCCTCTACGTTTTAGAACCCAATGGGAAGAGGACTTGGCATCTCGGAATTCAAAAAGTTGGTTTGATTATAATCTCCAATCTAAATGGTGAAAATTGCTTCTTTGGCACAAAAGAATAATATTTACAAAAAAATAATGAGTTGATGAAAAAAATATAAGATATTTGCTACCAGTCACTACGTTTAGAGAATTAGCATAATTATTGGCTCCTGTCACGTTGGAATAAAAGATTCTCTATTAAATTAAATATGGAAGAACGGAAGCGATAGATTCTTACATGTATGTGACAAAAACTATACATTTATATTGCACCCCAATACTGCCACATATTCGTCATGATAAAGACAGAAATATACTTTTATCTTTGTGTTTGTATGTACTTCCTATACCCAAAATACAAAACCCACAAAGGCCGTTCAAATAATAAGGGATTGGGTAACCTCTCTGCTAGCGACTACTATTTCCACTCGAATGTCTTAACAGAATCACAGAAAAAAGCAAACATTGTGACATGCGCCACTTTGAACTTGGGGTACATGGGCCTAGAGATGTATTTGGGAGGTGCATGCCTGATATTATATGTTTCCCTGCCCTCTATGTTGAAGTCACCCTGTACCTAGGATTATAGGTGCAGGGTGTTTGTGTAATCTGTTCTGAAAGAATTAATGCCAATATTGTTATGGCCTATGCTTATCGGTTACCATCTGCTGATAGGATTACTGTGGGGGTCACCTTAGTCTTTTCCAACTCCCCCTATCTGGAATGTGTTTTTATCCGTTAAGGGTTTGAATGGATATTGTTCTGTTTTGTTTGCCAAATGTGATATGATTTGCTGCTCAGTGATCGCAGGATTCAGTCTGAATTTCCAAGGTAATCCTTAAAATCTACCTTGTTAGTGGGTCCCGAGGACAGGGTTGAGAACCACTGCTCTGAACGTATGCTGCAAAATTAAGGCAATGTAAAAAAGTATGCATGACATGCCACTCAAAGTTTGATTATATATATAACACACACAATCACCCAATATAGACATGCGTAGCAATATATTAAAAAGCTATAGAACAAAAGAGTGATAAAATAGATTCACAGAAGCAAATGGTGGAGAGAGACTGGAGACACAGGTTTGATCCCGGCCAGAGCACCTCTGCAGTGAGTGTCCTTGGGTAGACACCCAACGGTACATACTTGAAAACGAGAGAAATCTCAATGTATCCTTCCTGTTAAAATACTCTCTTAAAAATATAAATAATAATAAATATATATATATATATATATATATATATATATGTAGCGCTGTTTAAAACTCTGTTGATGTATTGCTCAGGTTTGGCCACCAGGGGGAGGCAAGCGCAATGTAGAGTATACTGAACATAACAGGTCTACGTTTTCCATCATGCTTTGCAGCGGAGACAGGAAGTGGGTGGGAGAGAGCGAAGGACATCCGCAGCCTCGTGGGAAGGAGAGCCAGTGTGAGCCGAGCGACGAAAGGTGGAAGACTCACGTGAGACTGCCAGAGATTAAGACCAGGCCAGAGAGCAGGAGCTGCCTTGCGGGTGCTGATAATCAGAGACAGTGCTGGCGGAGATCTATCCACACATCGCTGAGAGGTTTTTGCGCAGACACAACGTTCCAGTTTGGACCCCGAGTTAGAAGACCGCGATGATCCACTGGGAGTGCAGGCGGTAGGCCGTAATTCTCGTTACCGAAATCGGACAAGCAGGAGAAGCGGATCCGGTGGCACAGAGTTCCAGTATAACCAAGTGGAGAGTGATCCTTGATCGGACAGCAGAACAGATTGTCTGGCGGATGGGTGAGAGGCCTTCCAGGCCACAGTCAAAGTTTAAACCAAGCACGCTGCAGTATTGTTTAAATCTACAGGGCCCCAACGTGACTAGTCGAAGATTTGCTAAATCCATTCACTGGCCAGTTGTACGCGGGTACCTGAGAACACACACACACACCTTTTTGGGACACTACTCTTATGGGACTTACACTCCAGAAACGAAGGGGTTAATCTTTCCTTTTTGCCGCCGCGTGTTTCCTGGATTACAAAAATCCTGTCGTTCCTATACCGTAATTGTATTATATGTGTCACTTTATTGGGATCAGTAAAGTATATAATTTATACAATCCACAACAGTGCTGGTGTATATTTATTCCCTAGTGCGGAGAGACTAACCCGTGATTTATTCAGCGGCTCCTCCGGGAGTGAGCGCTACATGTGGGGGCTCGTTTCCGGTATTTTAGTCTCTAGATTAAACCACATTTAAAGGGTTAAATATGGATCCAGACACTGCTGCCAAATGGTGTGAGGAGCAAAATAGCCAGACAGAGTTAAGCATAGTCATGGATATTCCTGCAGACACTTGGGCCGAAGATCAGATTCGCCGGGCCGTGGCCGCGCTGACACCAGATCATCGGGGGTTAATCCTGGACATTAAAACGAACCCGGATACTTCTCACACATATGTTCTTTTTGAGTGGAGAAAGGGTGTTCCGGTAGGTTTTCAGGGCGCAAGCGTGAAGCTGACCGATGAGGTGGAAGTTCAACTGATTCAGCCAAGTGCGTCACGTGGCGATCCCGCGAGTGTTCCCGCGCCCAGTCCGCTGGCCTTGATCGGGCCTGAATTCATAGTGGCTATCAGAGATTTGCTGGCTAAATGTCAAAGAACAAGCCCTCCACACACTAACTTTGGTTATCGACGGTTGAGAAATTTTACAGGAAACGTACCAACTCCGGCGGGAGAAGAAACTTTTGAAGAATGGGTAGAACAGGCGATGCAGGCTCTGGATGAGTGGGACGTCCCTGAAGCGCAGAAGAAGCAAAGAATCACTGAGAGCTTAAAGGGACCTGTGTCAGAGGCTGTCAGAAACCTGAAATTGAGTAAGCAAGACTGCACTGCTTTAGATTACCTAAACGTATTACAGGAAGTCTTTGGGCAAAACAGAAAAGGCTGCTGAGCTCATGTACCAGTATGAACATACCTACCAGCGAAAAGGTGAGAAAATGACTGAATATATGAGGCGCCTAGATAAGATTCTGCACCAGATACTCCTTAAGAAAGGGGCCGAACCAACCACAATAGATAAAATCCAAATGCAGCAGATATTGAGGGGCACTCAACCTCTAGATCCTGTGATGCTACAGCTGAGAACCAGAGAAGGTAACCGAGAGTTGAAATACCTGGAGCTGATTCGAGCTGTTAGAGAGGAAGAGGCTCTGCTAGAAGAAAAGTCTTTTAGGAGAGGAGAAAGAGCTTACGCACAACCAGTAAGGCATAATGAATATCTGCAAACTGAAGATGATTCGTTGGACGCCTATGGATCTGAAGTTGACGAACAAGAGCATCTGTTAGTTCCTATATCCACAGAGAATTCTGCCAAAGAACCAACCCTCCCTGCATATAGTGAGTTACACAAAACCGTTAAGAAGGTACAAGAAGCTCAAGCTGAGCTGAAACAAGTACACACTGATCTGTGCCGAGTACTTTTGAAGGTGGCAGAGACCCAGACCGATATGCAGAAGTTCCTCACTGATATGCGGACAACAGGAGTTGCTATGGCGTCTGGCCAGGGTCCTTCAACCGAGTCACCACGAACAAGTGCGTCTCCGTCTTCAAAAGAAGAGATGTTTCAACTGTGGGTAAATGGGTCATTTCCGAGCACAATGCAAAAGCCAAAGGCCTGAAGGAAATAGGGTAGAAGAGTTCTTAAAAGCCTTGGAAGGGCTGCTATCTACCTCACAGGTGGGAAACGCCAGGGGGCCCAAGTGAAGGAGCAAACTAGGTGCCCAATGGTTGAAAACCGCTCCAAAACTAAAACCAGAACCGAACGGCAGAGAAGGCCTAAAGTCTTGCCAACTGCTGAGCCTGCCAGGACTGAAAGAGTTACTCCCTTAGTGTCCGGTCCTATTTCATGGGGAAGCAATGCACACCCAAAACCTACACGGTCCAAAAAGAAGGCCAGGGTACAGCGAACCGGATCTAAACTCCCTGCTGCTACGACAAAGTTTCCTGACCAGCTGATAGGTCCTTCTCCCATCGTTCCAATCCAAGTAGAGGGAGTCTACACTAAAGCTCTGTTTGACTCAGATCAACGTCCCTTGAGTCCCTATCGAGACTTCTACGAAAAGCACTTGAAGCACATACCTCTACAGAAATTAAAGGACCTTGAGATCTGGGGTATCGGAACTGAGAAGCTTCCCTATGACGGATATCTACAGGTGAAGCTAGAGATCGGATCCGAAGTCATCGGACAGTCTGGAGGTTGTGATGCATTGGCCATTGTGTGTCCTCGGCCTTCAGGGGCCAACCGAAGTTCTATGATAGTAGGGATGAATACTGATCTGGTGCGACGTCTGACTCCTATAGTAATGGAAGAAGGTTCTACCAGGGGAGTACACCCGATGTTACGTCCGGTCTATCAGCGAATGGTCGAAGAACAGAAGGCACCTGCCGAAGTGGGACGCCTGTGGAAGTTGGGAGGAACAGAGAAGGTCCTGCAATCAGGAGAAGTGGCGAGTTTCCGGGCTTCAGTCAAGTTGAACGGATCACAGCCGGGCCCCTATGTGGTACTGGAAACTGATTTCAATCATGGGAGTGAAGCCGGAGTAGAAGTAATCCCTGAAATAATCTCCACAAGAGCTTTGAAACGGACAAGAGGAAGAGTCTCAGTTAGTGTATATAATGTGTCTGATTCTCCAGTGATTCTGAAAGCACGAATGCCTATCGGGCAAGTAGCGTCCGCTACGCCTCTCTCCCCTACTGATTTAGGAGGGGGAGTGAACAAAGAGATTGCAGCTGAAAGGTTCTATCCTAAGGACGCTCCCATCTCACCTGAATGGAAGAAACGTCTTCAGTCCCAGATCCTAAAATAGAGGGACTTGTTTTCGAAGGATGAGTTCAACGTGGGCCTAGCTAAGAGTACTGAGCATTGCATTCGACTACAGGAAGATAAGCCGTTTCGAGAAAGGTCAAGACGAGTTCCGCTGGGAGACTTGGATGATCTACGAGAACAGCTGAATGAACTACAGAGGACTAAGGTGATTCAAGAGTCCAGGAGTCCGTACGCCTCTCCAATAGTGATGGTTCGGAAGAAGAATGGTTCTATTCGTCTTTGTATAGACTATTGCACGCTAAATCAGAGAACCATTCTTGGATCAATATGCCACTCCTCGGATAGAAGATGCCTTACAGTGTTTGTCTGGAGCAAAATGGTTTAGTTTACTATACCTGTGAAGTGGGTATCATCAGATACCAATGCATCCTGAGGACAAGGAGAAGACTGCGTTCATCTGCCCACTGGGGTTCTTTGAGTTCAACAGAATGCCTCAAGGCCTTATGGGGGCTCCCGCCACGATCCAATGGTTAATGGAGAAGACAGTCGGGGACATGAACCTGATCGAAGTGTTAGTGCAACTGGATGATTTTATTGTGTTTGGGAAGACTTTGGAAGAACATGAGCAACGGTTAGAGAAGGTCTTGAAGCGGCTCCATGAAGAGGGGTTGAAACTGTCTCTGGAGAAGTGTCAATTTTGTTTACCTTCCGTTACGTATCTGGGACATGTTGTTTCAGCGGAAGGCATTTCGACGGATCCGCGAAAGTTGGAAACCGTAGCTTCCTGGCTTAGACCCCGAAAAGTTACTGAACTTAGATCTTTCCTGGGGTTCTGCTCATATTACCGAAGATTCGTAGGAGGATTTGCCGAGATAGCTCAACCCCTGAACAAGCTCCTACAGAAGGAAGACGCAGAAGGCCCGAAGGCCTCTGATCGAAGTTCGTCGGCTCCGGGGCCAAGAAAGGCTCGAGAATCCATCCAAGAAGAGTGGACTAATCAATGCGAAAGTGCTTTCATGAAACTGAAAGAGAGTCTAACTCGAGCTCCTGTCCTGGCTTACGCTGATCCTCATAAGCCGTACGAATTGCATGTGGATGCCAGCAGAGAAGGTCTAGGAGGAATCCTATACCAAGAATATGGTGGATTGTTGAGGCCTGTAGCGTATGTAAGCCGAAGCCTTACGCCTTCAGAAAGGAACTATCCTACCCACAAATTAGAGTTCCTAGCCTTGAAGTGGGTGGTAGTAGACAAGCTGAAAGATTATTTGTATGGAGCCGAATTTGTGATAAAGACTGACAACAATCCTCTTACGTACATCCTTACTACTGCGAAGCTGGATGCAACGGGACATCGGTGGTTGGCCGCTCTGTCAGGGTTTCGGTTCAGCCTGAAGTATCGCCCTGGAGTGAATAATCGAGATGCGGATGCTTTATTAAGAAGGCCCTACACTACAGAATGGACTCCGTTAACTCCAGATGGGGTGCAAGCCTTATGCCAAGGAGCGGAGCGCCGGGTCAAGGGAGGGGTTGAAGCAGAAGCTATAGGAGTTATGGCTGCGGCTGTTCCAGAGTTCTACTGTAATCCTACACAGCTGAGGGATGAAAGTCTGCCTACTTTCTCGAAACAGGACCTAAGAGCCGATCAGGCTAGAGACCCTTTGATTGCGTTAACCGTGAAGGCCCTAAACGCGAACCAATGGGAAATTCTACTGACAAATTCCCCAGAAGGAGCCCGATTGGTATACAAAGAGTGGGAACGGTTGAAGATGTTGGACGGGGTGGTCTACCGAAGGGGCCCCTCAAACAATGCTGAAGAGACCCAACAGTTGTTCCTTCCCACCAAACACAGAGAGGGTGTGCTGCGGTCATTACACGATGAACATGGACATTTGGGTGCAGAGAGAACTTTTAAGCTAGTGAGAGACAGATTTTATTGGCCCTGTATGAGATCTGAAGTTGAAAGTTACTGTCATTCGTGTTTAAGGTGTATCCAGAGGAAAACCCTACCAGCCCGAACTGCTCCAATGAGCCACCTACAAAGTCAAGGACCCATGGATTTGGTGTGCATTGATTTCCTGTGCTTAGGGCCGGACGCTAGTGGGCAGGGAAATATTCTAGTGGTGACTGATCATTTCACACATTATGCCCAAGCTTTTTCTACGAAAGACCAACGTGCTTCTACGGTGGCGAAGGTTTTGATGGAAAAGTTTTTTGTTCACTATGGCCTACCAAGGAGAATACACTCGGATCAGGGCAGAGACTTTGAGAGCAGGCTTGTTGGGCAATTGTTGGAACTGCTAGGAATTCAGAAGACCCGAACTACACCATGTCACCCTCAAGGTGATGCTCAACCAGAAAGGTTTAATCGCTAAATATGTTGGGGACATTGTCGAACAGAGAAAAGCAGAGCTGGAGTCGTCACATAGCTACGCTGGTGCATGCATACAACAGTACGGAGAGTGACGCTACTGGATACTCGCCATACTGTCTTATGTTCGGAAGAGAAGCTCGACTGCCGGTTGATTTGGCGTTTGGGCTATCTCTGGATAAGACGTCTGTGACCTCTCATAGAAATTATGTGGATAGACTTCAGAAGAATTTGGCCTCTGCGTTTGAACAGGCCCGTTTGACCTCAGGAAACAGGGAACAGAGAAATAAGCGAAACTACGACTTGAGAGTTCGGATACAGGATCTACAACCCGGTGATAGGGTTTTGTTGAAGAACTTGGGTGTTTCTGCAAGGCATAAGTTGGCGGATATATGGAGTGCTCAAGTCTACATTGTCTGCAAGCAACTGCCGGGTCTGCCAGTTTACCAAATCCGACCGGATGGAAAGGCCGGGCCTCTTAAAAACTGGCACCGAAATCATCTGTTGCCTTTGAGGGAAGCTGTGAGGATACCATTTGGAGACGAACTTCCTCTGCCGAGCCCGCCTGCTCCACGTTTGACTCCCGTTACTCGGTCTCACCAGACACGGGTTGTTGAAGAGAGTGAAGGGGATAGTGAGGAAGGAAGTTTTTGTCTGGACTGGGTGCGCTCACCTGAGCCTGAAGAGGTCATTCCAGTTTCCGAACGGTGGGAAAGTAACCTGAGGCCTGAGGCTCCTGAATTCCAATTGGAAGTTCCTAAAACTTTTGAAATTCCTGTAGTTCCTGAAAATGTGTCTATAGACTATAGTTCTATGCCTTCACTGGAAGGATCATATTCCGAAAGAGATGTCTGTTCCAGTTGTGGACGAAAGAACTGAACCCGTACCTGTAGTACTTCCACCTGAAGAGGAGATGATTGAGCCAGAGTCAAAACGTTCTATCCTACCCCCTCAGAGACTTACCTACGACTCACCAGGACATAGCACTGAAGAGGCTGTCACCACAGTGCGAAGGTTGCCCGAAGTGTCTGCTATGTTAGCCGAGGTAGTCAGGAGCATGAGTCAACTTGAAGACGTATATCTGACCCATTGTATGTTTGCTGCTGAGCCTGTATATATTGCCTAATGTAATGTTGGAATGTTATGTAAATGTTACACCTCCTTGGAGAGACCCAAGAGTTCTAGGAGGGGGAGAGTGTAGCGCTGTTTAAAACTCTGTTGATGTATTGCTCGGGTTTGGCCACCAGGGGGAGGCAAGCGCAATGTAGAGTATACTGGACATAACAGAACTACGTTTTCCATCATGCTTTGCGGCAGAGACAGGAAGTGGGTGGGTGAGAGTGAAGGACATTTGCAGCCTCGTGCGAAGGAGAGCCAGTGTGAGCCGAACGACGAAAGGTGGAAGACGCACGTGAGACTGCCAGAGATTAAGACCAGGCCGGAGAGCAGGAGCTGCCTTGCGGGTGCTGATAATCAGAGACAGTGCTGGCGGAGATCTATCCACATATCGCTGAGAGGTTTTTGCACAGACACAACGTTCCAGTTTGGACCCCGAGTTAGGAGACTGCGATGATCCACTGGGAGTGCAGGCAGTAGGCCGTAATTCTCGTTACCAAAATCGGACAAGCAGGAGAAGCGGATCCGGTGGCACAGAGTTCCAGTATAACCAAGCGGAGAGAGATCCTTGATCGGACAGCGGAACAGATTGTCTGGCGGATGGGTGAGAGGCCTTCCAGGCCACAGTCAAAGTTTAAACCAAGCACGCTGCAGTATTGTTTAAATATACAGGGCCCCAACGTGACTAGTTGAAGATTTGCTAAATCCATTCACTGGCCAGTTGACTATAGTACCCGGGTACCTGAGAACACACACACACCTTTTTGGGACACTACTCTTATGGGACTTACACTCCAGAAACGAAGGGGTTAAACTTTCCTTTTTGCCGCCGCGTGTTTCCCGCATTACGAAAATCCTGTCGTTCCTATACCGTAATTGTATTATATGTGTCACTTTATTGGGATCAGTAAAGTATATAATTTATAAAATCCACAACAGTGCTGGTGTATATTTATTCCCTAGTGCGGAGAGACTAACCCGAGGTTTATTCAGCGGCTCCTCCGGGAGTGAGCGCTACATATATACATATATATATACAGTTGTGTTCAAAATTATTCAACCCCCACTGAAATTGAGTGTTTTGGCCAGTTTGACATTGATTTTGATCATTCAGTCATCTTGCTTACAATTAAATCAAAGAGGCACGTGTAGGTCAGACAAATATAACATAACATTTATAATGAAATAACCACAAATGTCTTTTCTGTGCTCACATCATTATCAGTTTTATTCAAGCCCCAAGTGACATTCAATCGTAGTACTTAGTACAACATCCTTTTACAGTTATAACAGCTTTTAAACGTGAAGCATGGCTTGACACAAGTGTCTTGCAGCGATCTACGGGTATCTTCGCCCATTCGTCATGGGCAAAAGCCTCCAGTTCAGTCACATTCTTAGGCTTGCGCACTGCAACTGCTTTCTTTTTTTTTTTTTTTCAAAATATTTTTATTGAGAGGTGTTTACAACATAATCACTGTAAATAACATTCAACCGTCATATGAAATAATCTGGTATGATTGCAGCGGTATCTCTCAATCATTTTTGTAAGGACATGTAAACTATAATAAAATAACATAAAAATAAAGGAAATACATAAAAATAAAAAATGAACTAACAAACAGGGAAGGGGATCTCAGGATCAGCAGGAGAAGGCAATTTCTCTGAGGCAGAGAGTGCACCAGGAGTCCTCCTTAAACCTCGCAGAAAAGTGACCTAGAACCATAATTCTATCAACACTGTTATCACAAACCACACGCCTCATAAATCTTATGAATGTCCCAGATAGCCCATGGGTCATGTTTAGTGGGGCGAAAACCCCACGCCGAGGTAGCTTTGGAGTCGAAGGAACGATATTGTGTTGGGACAGCGGTCGATTTCCAGTTCCGGGCAATAAGCAACATTGTTGTAGAGACAATTATAAATAACATTCTGAGGTGTGATCGAGGAAGGTGGACCATTCCCAGCAATAAGATCTCCGGTGCGCACTGTATCTGACTGCCCAAGACTTCCGACGCAAGAAGAGATATATCTTTCCATAATGGTGTTATCAGTGGACAGTGCCACCAGATATGACCCATCGTACCCGGGGCAGACAAACATCTCCAGCAGACGTCCGAAGTGTTTGGGGCAAAACGGCTAATCCTTGAGGGCGTAAGATACCAACAGTATAGAACTTTTCGTTGTGTTTCAATCAGCGTTGCACACCTTGAGGCTCCAGACGAAAACAAATGTGCCATGGCCCATTGCGAGGGGGTAAATTGCATAGAAAGGTCTTTTTCCCAAGTGTTGTGAAACTTCCACGATGTTATTCCAGTCGGGGTATTAAGCAATCGATAAAACAACGAGATGGGTTTTGTGGTGGTGTGCGGGTCTAGCCAAAATAGTTCAGTGTCCGAGAGGAGCGGCAATGTGGTACGTAAATTAGATATTACTGCATTGGATTTGAAATAAGAATAGAGTTGCATGTATGACAAAAACATTGAGGATGGTACCTTAAATTTCGTTTGTAAAGTTTGGAAGGACAAGATGTCCGGCAGCGAAAACAGATGGTGTAGGTGCGTGACTCCAGATTGAATCCGGGCCCCGCTCTAAAGTGAGGCAGCAAGTATGACATAGATGTGAGAGGTGTAGCCATGGATACTGGAGTGTAGTTTTGAAATAAGTGGGCATAACGGTCCCACGCCTTAACATACAAAATCGTGGAGGGTAGGATCTCCGGCAGACGTGGTCTCTTTGTACGAGGCACGAATAATAGGTCGGCCAAAGTGTGTCCGGGAATAAAAGTATATTCCACTACCAGCCATTGAGGCATAGGGTGGGTGTGAACCAGTTCTGCTAGTGATGCCAAACATGTGGCCCAATAATAGTTATGTATGTGGGTAACGTTAAGGTCTCATCTCTATGGCGGTAATACAATAGTTTTTTCGGTATTCTGGGCCTTTATGATTCCAAATATATCTCATTATGATAGATTGTAAGGTATCTAGGAAGGACGTGGGCAGCTGCAAGGGGAGGGTACGAAAAACGTATAAAATTTTTGGCAATACCATCATCTTCACCGCCGCCATCCTGCCCAACCATGAGATCTCCCGAAGTCTCCAGTGATATAACTGTGATTTCACCTCTGACAGTAATCTATCATAATTATAATTAAACAGTTTTTCTGGAGTTCTAGCTATTTTAAGACCCAGGTACACAATATAATCAGTTCGCCAGTCAAACTTATAACTGGCTCGAAGGGCTTCCAGGTGGTGATGGGATATATTAATCGGGAGTGCTTGGGTTTTTAATATGTTCACCAAATGATATGAAACCTGACTATACAAGTCTAACTCTTGTTGGAGGGAAGGGAGAGAACAATCCGGGTCAGTCAAGGTTAAAAGGATATCGTCCGCGTATAGGTTGAGTTTATAAGTCACCGGGCCTGCCTGTATTCCACAAATGGAATCATTTTGTCGTATGGCCTGCGCCAAAGGCTCCAAAACCAGGGCATATAATAGTGGGGAAAGTGGGCATCCCTGTCTTGTCCCATTAGTTATTACAAATTCCTCCGACACAAACCCGCTGCAGAGTACCTTAGCAGAGGGAGAATCATACAGAGCCTGTATCGCAGTTATAAAGGAGGGTGGAAATCCGAACTTGTGTAAAACTCGATACAGAAAATTCCAGTGAACCCTGTCAAAGGCTTTTTCTGCGTCCAATGACAGAATCAAGCTTGAAGAGTCCCCACGTCCCATCAGGCCAAGTAAATTAACCAGTTTTTTAGTGCTGTCAGCTCCCTGGCGCCTTGATATAAACCCTACCTGATCTAGTCCTATTAGAGTGGGAAGAATATGTTGAAGTCGGTTGGCCAGTATTTTGCTGAATATTTTAACATCTATATTAAGCAAAGAGATAGGGCGTAGGTTAGGGCAACGGTCAGGAATTTTACCCGGTTTGGGCAAGGTAATAATGTGTGCTCTCAACATGTCTACTGGGAAGGAGCCACCCTCCCACGCTTCGTCAAAGCCCGCACTTAAATGTGGTACTAGTTGGGAAGCGAAGGTGGAGTAATACAATCCCGTCAGTCCATCAGGGCCCGGGGCCTTACGTTTTGGGAGGTTTTTAATAGCCTTCAAAATGTCTTCTGTCATTATGGGTGTGGTTAAACTTGCAATATGTGTCTGGGACAACGAAGGAAGATGAACCCGCTCCAGGTAGGTATCTATATCTGCCACTGTAGGGCAATGGACTGTCTGTTTCGCATCCAAATTATATAGACTTTCATAATAGGTGGCAAATTCATTCGCTATAATTTTGGGGTCATAAATAAGTCCAGTGGGGGATTTAAGTGTAATTTGTTTACGGGGCGTGTTAACTGGTTGAAGTTTGCGAGCTAAGAATCTACCAGGTTTGTTTCGAAGAGCGTAATACATAGCATTGCGCTTGGTCAATGCCTTGAAATAGCTCTCCGCCTCCAAATCTCTCAACAGACCCATTGTGGAGTCTATAGTTTCTATTATTTCTTGAGACGGGGCTGTTTTATTGCGCGTGTCTAGATCTTGTAATTTAGTAAGTAGGTCCAGTCTGCGTGATACATATTGCTTCCTAAGATGAGTCGCCCATTTTATACATTCCCCTCTTATTACAGCCTTATGGGCTTGCCAGATAGTAAGGCGGTTGACATCAGGCGTCACGTTTTCTTTAAAATAGTTATCTAAGGCTGCTTGTATAGCTATTCGCGCCGGTTCATGAAGTAAAAGGTCGTCTCGAAGTCGCCAAGGGGGCCTGGCAGAAGTCTGATAAGCGTCGCCTAACGTCAATATCACTGGAGAATGGTCAGACCAAGTAAGGGGCAGTATAGTGCAGTCTATTGTGTATGGAAGGGCTGAACCCGCTATCAGAAAATAATCTATTCTAGAATAGCTATTGTGGACTCTTGATCGAAATGTATAATCCCGTTCGGTGGGGTGAAGGAGACGCCACGCGTCGTAAAGATTGTATCTATTTAACAATTGGCGAAATCTCTGGGAGGAGGTCCCATGCTGTCTACAAGTAACCGTGGACGAACGGTCTTTTAAGGGATCTAGTCCCATGTTTAAGTCTCCACAGATTACCAGAGTGCCCGATTGAATATCCGTTACCTTTTGCAAGACCTGGGACAGAAACTGAGATTGGGCAGCGTTGGGAGCATAAATGGACACCAGAGTATAAATTCTCGAGTTTATCGTACAGACTAATATTATGTAACGACCTTTCGGGTCTTTAAGGATACGGTGCATTTGGAATGCCACTCTATTGTGAATCAACAGGGTGACCCCTCTTGCTTTAGTTTTGAACGTGGAGTGATATTGTGTTAGGTATTGGGGGTATATAGCTTGGGATGATCCAGACGGCGAAAATGCGTCTCTTGAAGACATACAATATCTGCATCATGAGCTCGGAGATCTCGATATAAAGAGTGCCTTTTTACGGGCATATTTAAGCCCTTAACATTAAAGGTTAATACCTTCATAGATTTTCCATTAAGTGCGTCATGGAACGGGGATTGACGAGGCCAGGGGGCTTCATATTCATGGGGCATTGCAACGTGTGGGCGGGATAGAAGAACCAGTCACATTGAAAACATAAGTCCTGAGATTGAAAAAGGGAGCAAAAACAAATAAATAACATTCCAAGAATAAAGAACAACCATCGTGTTGTACCATTGTAGCTCAGAAACAAAAAACAAGTAAACAAAACATTATATACAAACCCAGAAGGGTACATCTCCTGTGAAAAGTCCCGGAATTCGGGTACACTTCTCAGACTCCTCAGCCGAGGAGGGAGAGTTGGGTACGGAGGGCCAGACCCGCACACTGCACACCAAGCGGTCCCCTTGGCATTTTGGCCCACTCACCAACCCGGGGGAGGGGTTGAATGGTCCTCTGGCAGGTAAAGCAACGGAGTCTCGGAGATCTTGCAGAGACCAGGTAAAAGATTATTGGAGGAGCCAGACATTGAAATTTGGAAATGGGCAACATGACCCAGGGTCAACAAGTCAGCGTTTGTGCCACTCCGGATCCAACCGACGAGGCGCTGTTTGTCTCCTAGGCTGGGGAGGATGATCTCCAAAACCCCAGTCACGAAGCAGCTTGTCACCTTCCTCCACAGAAACCGCCACATGGACAGTGCCATTGCGTGAGATCAGCAGTTTAGTCGGGAAACCCCATCTATAGCCGGTGTTATTATTTCGAAGTATCGTCGTGATGTGTTTAAAATCCCTCCGCTGCTGAAGAGTAGCCTTGGACAGGTCAGGGTATACAGATATGTGGTCGTATTCGGGTTGTAGCGCCCCTGGGTCCCGTAAAGCTCTCAGTATATCCTCACGTGGTTTAAAATAATGGAGGCGCAGGAGAACGTCACGAGGGGCTTTCACCGGGGCTGATGGAGGTGTTTCGGCAGACGGTGTATGCGGTCAAATAACAACGAATCTGGCGTAGCATCTGGGAGTAAGCTCTGAAACAAATCTGTCACGTAGGAAGTAAGTTGGGATGAGGTGACAGAATCCGGGACGCCGCGTATTTTTAAATTATGGCGTCTCGAGCGGTCTTCCATATCTGCCAATTTTAACAAAGTCACCTTAAGTTTTTCCTCCAGAGTTTCAACTTGTTCAGCCATGGTATTGTGGGCATCTGCAAACTCAGACATCTTCGTTTCCAGTCTGTCTGTTCTCTCACCAATTTCCTTAATGTCGCTGCGGATAGCTGTCGCCACTGCATCCAACCTAGCTGTTGGAGACCTCTCCGCAACTCTAAGCATGTCAGCCATACGGGACATAAGTGCTTCCAGATTTGGATTAGCTGGTGTTGCGGCGCTCCCTGTCTCCATCGCGCTAGGGGAAGCTGGAGAGGAGCTGCCGCCATCTTGGGAGGCCGCAGATTCCTTCAGTTTTGTGGCGCGCGGCGTAAAAAACTCGGATTTTCCTGCTTTTTTTCCCCCTTTGGAGGTAGCCATGGTGGGCAGTACTTGTTCCCCCCCGAAATCGAGCGAGTGGGGGCCGATTCGCTTATGTAGTCCGCTGATTTAGAGGATCCGGTGCAGGAGCTCTGCTCTCACACGTCCTCCATGTGCTGCGGTTAGGCCACGCCTCGCAACTGCTTTCTTTAAGTCCCACCAGAGGTTCTCAATCGGATTTAAGTCAGGTGACTGCGATGGCCACTCCAAAATGTTCCAGCCTTTAATCTGCAACCATGCTTTAGTGGACTTGGAGGTATGCTTGGGATCATTGTCCTGTTGAAAGGTCCAACGTCTCCCAAGCCTCAGGTTTGTGACGGACTGCATCACATTGTCATCCAATATCTCCTGGTACTGAAGAGAATTCATGGTACCTTGCACACGCTGAAGCTTCCCTGTACCTGCAGAAGCAAAACAGCCCCAAAGCATGATTGACCCCCCGCCATGCTTCACAGTAGGCAAGGTGTTCTTTTCTTCATAGGCCTTGTTCTCTTCCTCCTCCAAACATAGCGTTGATCCATGGGCCCAAACAGTTCTAATTTTGTTTCATCAGTCCACAGAACACTATCCCAAAACTTCTGTGGTTTGTCCACATGACTTTTGGCATACTGCAGTCGACTCTTCTTATTCTTTGGAGACAGCAAGGGGGTGCGCCTGGGAGTTCTGGCATGGAGGCCTTCATTACGCAGTGTGCGCCGTATTGTCTGAGCTGAAACTTCAGTACCCACATCTGACAAATCTTTTCTCAGTTCCTCAGCAGTCACACGGGGACTTTTCTCCACTCTACGCTTCAGGTAGCGCACAGCAGTCGAAGTCAGCATCTTCTTTCTGCCACGACCAGGTAGCGTTTCAACAGTGCCCTTTGCCTTGAATTTGCGAATGATGCTTCCTATGGTCTCTCTTGGTATGTTTAACGTCTTTGCAATCTTCTTATAGCCATTGCCCTTCCTGTGAAGAGTAATCACCTCTTCTCTTGTCTTCCTGGACCATTCTCTTGACTTCACCATGTTTGTAACCACACCAGTAAATGTCTAGAAGGAGCTGAGTATCACAGTCATTTTAAAGCTGCCTAATTGGTGCTGCTTTATTGCTGCTCCGTGACATCCACAGGTGTTTTCAATACTTGATTGAAAACACTTGAATGAACCTCTGTTCTTCAGATTGGTAGTCTTTAAGGGGTTGAATAATTGTGTCAATGAAGAATTCATAAAAGAAACATTTACTACTGTATTACAAAACCAATTGATGTCATTTTAGTTGCATATGGTTCTTTAAAAAGTCCTTGTAGGATTTCATTCTGAATACAATTACAAATGTACACTAAATTCCCTAAAACCCTTTACAGCATTGGGGGTTGAATAATTTTGAACACAACTGTATATATATATAAAAAGAATGCACAAAATAAAATACGATTTGCAGAAATTTCATGTGCTGCACACTGCAATTCTTTGCTATAAAAGTCTGTTTCAGACTGCCTTTGTTTTTAGAAGTATGCATTTTACCTGATTATTTCCCCTTTGCCTTTTTATTTTATGTATCATAAGTTATTGGTCTGCTATCCTTACGCCTTTACAAACATGGCATGTAGACTCACATGTGATATTTAACAGGGTGCAGGCCATCTACATGAATTGTCTTTTCTTTCCATATACATAGATTTTCATGCCAATCAAGTGAAACCTTTTTTTTAAATCAGCTGTATCCACTGTCCATGTGACAAATTATTTTGAGACACAAGAAAAAGGTCACCATATCATGGCTTTTAGAAACAGGTCTTGTTCTTTAGGTCACTAAATGCCTTCCGCCTTAAATATAAAACTATAAACACATTTGTAAAGGGGGGGATGTAGTCCACCTCTCGGTTGTTGCCTGCCTTCCACCTTGTCATCAGGGTTTAAGTCATTGAAGGAATTCCAGACGAACCTCCTTTCCTAAGAGAAATACATTGTAGCTAGAATGTATCAGTAAACAATTAATCCCATGGAGAAAAACCCTTTACCACAAAAGGTGGAAGACCTATTATTGTGTAGCCCTGTGTTTTAGTTGGCTCTGAGAACTGTATCCGTTATGCCTCTAGGGGGAGCCAGAGCGTAATGTATGGGAAAGGCTATAATGGACTTATGGACTAGGTCCCCCAGAAACCCCGGGGAGAAAGGAAGGAAGCAAGCTCTCTGGTGCCAGGAAGTGAAGAGCATTGTGTGCAGCGTGGGCAGAACGAGGAAAGCGGTGAACAAAGTCAGTCGCTGGAGAGACCCTTTCTGGGATCTGGGCAAGTCGGAGCGTGGAGAATCGGCGGCATCCATTAGAGGAGTGATTGGGGAGAGTGTACATCGACCTGCAGTATATCACGCTGGACTGTTCCTGTGGTGAGTGGGTTCGAGAGGGACCTCGTGTAAGGAGGCCGCAGGCGGAGAGGAGTGCTGGCGGCATTCGACTTCTGGCTGAGGAGATTTGGCTCGGGAGCGTGAACTTCGGCAGCCTCGGCTCCAGGCAGCAGAGAAGGACTTTCCTGCAGAGCTTCTTCGGTCCAGGACAAGCGGTTTCGCCGGTTGGGTGAGAGGCCTCCAGCCTATGACTTTGCTAACAGTGCACACTTATTTGCTTGCTTACATTTCAGGGCCCCAACGTTGACTAGTCGAAGATATTCATCCATCCACAGGCCAGTGGACCTAGTACTGTTACGGTGGCCCCCCTCAGGTGCCAAAGGGGGGTCCTTGCTGCTGAGTGTTTTAAGCCCTTTAGGCTGGTATGTGTCCTGCATATTGCAGGACCCTGTACACAGGATTAAACAGAACCAGACAAGACACACGAGGAAAGCCCTGCACTGGGAAAAAGGTCCTTTGGATGGCCTTCTAATAATACACAGTACAGGGTGTGGGTGAACACGAGAAAATGTACACAAATAAATAACAGGGTCAACCAGACTTGACAAGGAAGGAATATCTAGCAGCAAATGGAACAAGAAAGAGATCCTTGAGGTGGTCTCTATAAACAGAACTATGAACTGCTGCACTAGATAAACACACATAAACCAGAAAAACAGACTGGACAGAAATGAATACAGCAGGAAGCAGGGCAGGACTTTACTAGAACTCGAGGTTATGCTGCAACCAGCAAAACCAACAGGATTGCCTAGCAATAGGTCTCACAGCAGAATAACCAAATGACAGAGACTGTCAATGTAGTAGTCAATGTAATAGAGCAGCAGGAAATGCTAGCAGAATGCTTGGTTGTGTAGGGAGAGGTATTAGCAGTAGGAAAAGGCAAGTGCTCATGCCACTGTACAGAGCACTGGTGAGACCTCACTTGGAATACTGTGTGCAGTACTGGAGACCGTATCTCCAGAAGGATATAGACATCTTAGAGAGAGTTCAGAGAAGGGCTACTAAAATGGTGTACGGCTTGAAGGAGAAAAGTTACCAGCAAAGGCTTAATGATCTTAACATGTACAGCTTGGAAAAAAGACGAGACAGAGGAGATATGATAGAAACATTTAAATACGTAAAGGGAATCCACAAGGTAGAGGAAGGGAGTATATTTAAAAGGAAACAAAGTAGCAAAACAAGAGGACATAGTCTTAGATTAGAGGGGCAAAGGTTTAAAAGTAACATCAGGAAGCATTATTTTACTGAGAGGGTGGTGGATACATGGAACAGTCTTCCAGTTGAAGTGGTAGAGGCCAAAACAGTAATTGAATTTAAGCAGGCATGGGATAGGCATAAGGCTATCCTAAACAAAAGATAAATCCAGGTAAAGTATCCATGTAATTGGGCAGACTAGATGGGCCGAAAGATTCTTATCTGCCGACATTTTTCTATGTTTCGATGTTGTGTGGTACAAACAAAAAAAACAGAATACCACACAGACAAAACACAAAATGGACACCAGCAAGAGAATAGTCTAGATACAAAAGCCAGGAGTCATAAACCAAGAAGTCAAAGTACATTACCAGGGGATAAACACAAGAGTAGTCAGGACACGAAGCCAGGAATCAAAAAACCAAGATATGCAATACAAATTCAGGAACTCAGCAAAGCAGAACTATACTGGATCAGGGATCAATTTGTACTGACTGCCATCTTATAGGACAGTCCAGGTCATGTGACCACAGGTCATGAGACTCCAGGGGCGGAGAACCAAACAGATTAACCCTATACTCCAAAAAGGTTGAGAAAAACTCTCATAACCAGTGGGCCTGGCTGGAGGGAACGCAACAAGTACCCGGGTACCCTAGGACTTAAACTAAAACGTATCTCCAACGCGCGACTTTGACCCAAAAAGGACTGAGAATTATACTAAAGGTTTAGACGCTATATAGTTATGCTTTCATATGGCCGTAATTTATTCCATAGAATGATTTTCGCGGTTAAAGTACATGTGTAATTATCGAGCTTTATTGCTTTCGGTAAAGTACATTTGAGAAAATCTATAATGGTGTGCTGGTGTACAGTGAATTGTTAGTGCGGTGAGACCAATCCTGGGTTATTCAGCAGCTCCTCCAGGGGTGAGCGCTACAATTGTAAAGGAGTGTAATCTTTTTAAACCAAAGAACAAAAACCTTGGAGTCTTGAGCACAACTTCAGTCAGGACTTTGCCAGACACAGGAGTGGCTTGATTGTCAACCTCCACATAGGACAGATTTTTTTTATCAAGGCCAATTTCCACTCTTTTCTTTAAAGACTCACTGTTGTGAGGGTCTTCAAAAAAATAATAATTATATATACACATACATACATACATACATACTAAGCATCTATATGAACTGTACCCGTTAAAGAGAACCTCTATGCCACCGTTTCTTGGGCTTTGGCGACTCTGTCCACCTTGGCCGATAGCGGGGCACAGAGAATGAGACACAGACACAGAATTAGGTTATCTCTATACGTGCTTGAAGCTTGCACATAATTGTTTTCATTAGAATCAGAGAGAGAGGGAGTGGTCGTTGTGTAAGAGAACCCCAGGAATGTCCTGTGTCAATCTGTAACCATGTCACGAGTTACGTTTGTTCTGTATAGTGGGAATGAACATCTCCGGAACATTCATTCTAAAAGGCAGAGATTTTAACTCTTAGCTACAACTTTTTACATATATGTATACATATATTGCAAGTACCGGCTGGATGGAGTAGCGGTAACATCACTGCTTTATGACCGTGGAGACCCAGGCTCGAATTATAACCTCTCCAGTAATTGTCCTTGGGCAAGACACCTAACAGTACATACTTGTCTACCACACAATATTGGTTGTGGAATCCAGTGGTAACTACTCTGCCCTTCAACTGTGGAGAAGTCAAAATACCATTTATCACTTCCCTCCAATACAACTGTGGAGACGTCTTGACTTTACGAGAAACTGGTTCATCCTAACCACCAGGTTTCTGCTCTACAATCCAAGAAAGAAGACCCAATGCCACTCTACCAGTGGACAAGACACCAAACTGTATGGATGCGCCTACCTCACAAAATACTTGTACATCTCATAGATCGTAAATTCCCTTGAGAACATGGTCCCCGTGAATCAGGACATCATTCATGTGTGGTAATCCAATGTATCAACTCCTTGTAGACTGACCTTGTAAAGCGCTGCAGAATTTGTGGCGCTATGTAAAGTATAATAATAATAATTATACAACAAAATCCAGGCGTTATTCTTCCCATCCCATCACTCAATCCAGGAAAAATATAAAAAATAAACATTAGATATATGGGGATCCAGACAGAGAAAAAGGTGCCACTGAACCGCCTTTTTTTCCGTCTCAATCCCCATATAATTTTTTTAGTTTTTGTATTCTTTTTGCTGGATTGAGTGATGGGATGGGGAGCATACCGCCTGGATGCATGCCAGTAAATGGTAGCCGGCAAAGTATGGAAGCGAAAACAAAGAATTAAGTAGGAGCTGAAGGATGGAGCTATGCATGCGCAATGGAGAAATTAAAGTGAAACCGGATGAGACGCGCACGCCAGTTTGTGTTTAGGAGACTTCCAGAATTGGACATGGTGGTAGAGACTGACCGCGAGTTAAAGGGAATAGCTGTTTCTTATGAAACCGTAATTGGCAGATGAGAATGAGCTTTAAAAGGGGACTCCGTGTCATTTGAAGATATGCTCCTGAGTAGGTGGGATCTCTTCCACACAACGTGTCGAGCTTGTTTAAGTGCTGTGCCCACGGTCTAGGGGACCTCATACCAGTTGACATATCCACTGGAAGACGTACTGTGAACAGATTGAGTCGAGATATAGGGAGGTTTGAGCCACTGTGGCAAAGGTGTATATGCAAATTTAGTTATGTGCTTTTTACCTTGTCAGTTTGTTTTTTTGCTTTCAATAAATTTTTATGGTATTTAAAAATTTACTACACTATATTTCGTCCATTTTCATCTCTTCTAGATATTGGAGGGAACTTTGGACTTTTTCCATAAGTGATCAAAAGAATTTAGGGTGACCCAACTGTATCTGTTTACATCCAATGGTATCACTGTACTAATTGTATAAGCACAATTTTATGCGCCATTGTTTTTCTTTTGCTTATGAAAAAGTGATTGATATACATCTCCCTTTGCATTTTAGCCCAGCTACTGCATTTATAATAGATGACACTGGAAACATCTGCCCTTTGTTAAGCACCCGGATATAAATTATCTACAGGTCAGGCGCCCATTATCTAAAATGCCTGGGACCCCGAGCATTCTAGATTTCGGACTCTTCCAGACCTCAAAACCCAGTAGAATCCGATGTCAGAAAGGAAGGCGATCATGGCAGGAGAGCTGACTGCAGCTGCCAGGTGTACACAAGCGCAGGGGCGGACTGACCCATCGGGCACTGCCCGAGGGTTGGTAGGGGTCTGCCCGGTTTGGGCAGACACAGTGGGCCCACCGCCAGTTTCCCTCCGATGATGATTGCAATTAACAGGCAGCCAGCGGCGCACTCTGAAAATGCCGCGGTGGCGCCTGCGCCGCCCCCTCACGTGACTTGTCACGTGAGGGGCGGCGCCAGTGCAACGTGCCTGTCATGCCCCATGATTTAAGATTTATTGTATATTTTTCTGTTTTTGTGTTGAATCTGCCTTTGCTGCTTACATGCTATTGATTTCATAGCTATTTTGTCCCTGTGGGGTTTCCTTAGGCTTCTGTATTCAGCTAGTTCACACCCTTCTGCTCAGTGTCTTGTTGTTCGTTACTTCCTGGTCACATAGCAGCCATTCTGTGATCACTGCTGGACAAACTAAAGTCTTTTTACCTGCATAGCTGTACACTAACAAGATTGTCAGTCTGATCATTAAACTCTTCAACTGGATTCATCTTTCTACGTGTCAGTTTTGCTGAGTTGAAGCTATCTGCTGAACTTCATCGTGTGAGTACTGGTCAAATACAGACTTCAGCTAGTCTAAAGCACCCACGCCTCACAGCTTTGCTTAGGGAAGCAGAACAGTGCCTGCTCCAGTATTAGACTGGGATGCAGGCATGCTGCAGGTGCCACCGCGGCATTTTCAGAGTGTGCCGCTGGCTGCCTGTTAATTGCAATCATCATCAGAGGGAAACCGGCGGGGGCCCACTGTGTCTGCCCAAACCGGGCCAGCAAAGGTGAGAGCTGGGGGCAAATATAACCGTGTGAGCTGGTGGCAAATATACCCATAAGTGCTGGGGGGCAAATATACCCATGAGAGCTGGGGGGCAAATATACCCATGAGAGCTGGGGAGCAAATATACCCATGAGTGCTGGGGGGCAAATATACCCAATGTGAGCTGGGGGGCAAATATATCCATGAGAGCTGGGGCAAATATACCCATGAGTGCTGGTGCGGGGCAAATATACCCATGAGAGCTGGGAGCAAATATACCCCTGAGTGCTGGTGGAAAATATACCCATGAGTGCTGGGGGGCAAATATACCCATGAGAGCTGGGGGGCAAATATACCCAATGTGAGCTGGGGCAAATATACCCAATGTGACCTGGGGGGAAATATACCCATGAGAGCTGGGGGCAAATATACCCATAAGAACTGGGGTTCAAATATACCCATGTGAGTTGGGGGCACTATATATATATATCCATGTGAGCAGGGGCCAAATATACCCATGTGAGCTGGTGCAAATATACCCAATGTGACCTGGGGGGCAAATATACCCATGAGAGCTGGGGGGCAAATATACCCAATGTGACCTGGGGGCAAATATACCCATGAGAGCTGGGGGAAAATATACCAATGAGAGCAGGGGGCAAATAAACCCATGTGAGCTGGGGGGCAAATATACCCATGAGAGCTGGGGGCAAATATACCCATGTGAGCTGGGGCAAATATAACCATGTGAGCTGGAGGGCAAATATACCCATGTGAGCTGGGGGCACTATATATATATCCATGTTAGCAGGGGCCAAATATACCCATGTGAGCTGTGGGCAAATATACCCATATGAGCTGGGGAAAATATACCCATGAGCGAGGGGGGAAAATATAACCATGTGAGCTGGGGGGCAAATATACCCATGTGAGCTGGGGGCAATATATACAGTTGTGTTCAAAATTATTCAACCCCCAATGCTGTAAAGGGTTTTAGGGAATTTAGTGTACATTTGTAATTGTATTCAGAATGAAATCCTACAAGGACTTTTTAAAGAACCATATGCAACTAAAATGACATCAATTGGTTTTGTAATACAGTAGTAAATGTTTCTTTTGTGAATTCTTCATTGACACAATTATTCACCCCTTAAAGACTACCACTCTGAAGAACAGAGGTTCATTCAAGTGTTTTCAATCAGGTATGAAAACACCTGTGGATGTCACGGAGCAGCAATAAAGCATAATAAGCACCAATTAGGCAGCTTTAAAATGACTGTGATACTCAGCTCCTTCTAGACATTTACTGGTGTGGTTACAAACATGGTGAAGTCAAGAGAATGGTCCAGGAAGACAAGAGAAGAGGTGATTACTCTTCACAGGAAGGGCAATGGCTATAAGAAGATTGCAAAGATGTAAACATACCAAGAGAGACCATAGGAAGCATCATTCGCAAATTCAAGGCAAAGGGCACTGTTGAAACGCTACCTGGTCGTGGCAGAAAGAAGATGCTGACGTCGACTGCTGTGCGCTACCTGAAGCGTAGAGTGAGAGAAAAGTCCCCGTGTGACTGCTGAGGAACTGAAAAAAGATTTGTCAGATGTGGGTACTGAAGTTTCAGCTCAGACAATACGGCGCACACTGCGTAATGAAGGCCTCCATGCCAAAACTCCCAGACGCACCCCCTTGCTGTCTCCAAAGAATAAGAAGAGTCGACTGCAGTATGCCAAAAGTCATGTGGACAAACCACAGAAGTTTTGGGATAGTGTTCTGTGGACTGATGAAACAAAATTAGAACTTTTTGGGCCCATGGATCAACGCTATGTTTGGAGGAGGAAGAACAAGGCCTATGAAGAAAAGAACACCTTGCCTACTGTGAAGCATGGCGGGGGGTCAATCATGCTTTAGAGCTGTTTTGCTTCTGCAGGTACAGGGAAGCTTCAGCGTGTGCAAGGTACCATGAATTCTCTTCAGTACCAGGAGATATTGGATGACAATGTGATGCAGTCTGTCACAAACCTGAGGCTTGGGAGACGTTGGACCTTTCAACAGGACAATGATCCCAAGCATACCTCCAAGTCCACTAGAGCATGGTTGCAGATTAAAGGCTGGAACATTTTGGAGTGGCCATCGTAGTCACCTGACTTAAATCTGATTGAGAACCTCTGGTGGGACTTAAAGAAAGCAGTTGCAGTGCGCAAGCCTAAGAATGTGACTGAACTGGAGGCTTTTGCCCATGACGAATGGGCGAAGATACCCGTAGATCGCTGCAAGACACTTGTGTCAAGCTATGCTTCACGTTTAAAAGCTGTTATAACTGTAAAAGGATGTTGTACTAAGTACTAAGATTGAATGTCACTTGGGGGTTGAATAAAACTGATAATGATGTGAGCACAGAAAAGATATTTGTGGTTATTTCATTATAAATGTTATGTTATATTTGTCTGACCTACACGTGCCTCTTTGATTTAATTGTAAGCAAGATGACTGAATGATCAAAATCAATGTCAAACTGGCCAAAACACTCAATTTCAGTGGGGGTTGAATAATTTTGAACACAACTGTATATCCATGTGAGCAGGGGGCAAATATACCCATGTGAGCTGGGGGCAAATATACCCATGTGAGCTGGGGGCAAATATACCCATGTGAGCAGGGGGAAAATATACCGATGTGAGCTGGGGCAAATATACCCATGTGAGCTTGGGGCAAATATACCCATGTGAGCTGAGGGCAAATATACCCATGTGAGCTGGGGGCAATATATATCCATGTGAGCTGGGGACAAATATACCCAGGTGAGCTGGGGGCAATATATATCCATGTGAGCTGGGGGCAAATATACCCATGTGAACTGGGGGCAATATATATATGCATGACATTTTCTACGTGGACTTTCTGTGCCGTGGCGCAGCCTTAGCTGCAATGAGTGGGTGATGCCTGGCTATTGCAGCAGTGCGATGGCCATCTGCAAGCATGGAGGGGGCACATTTCGCTGCTGGGTCCAAGTGGATTTTCAAAAAGGTTATTTTTAGGAGTTCAGAAATAAATTCTTTAGCACAATAATGTACATGTGGGTGTTGCGTTGTAGGTGGTGGGGTTTTTATGGGTGTGGCCTCCTGTGGGTGTGGAACAAGGGGGCCCCATGACCTATTGCCCGGGAGCCCCATTAGTTGTCAGTCCGCCCCTGCAAAAGCGGGGAGAGCTCTGCAGCCTTCACCAATCTAGTGCCCGGAGTCGGTGTGACTCAGGCATCATGTCTGTAACTGGGACTGTCTGCTGTCAGAGAGGAAATCGCGGCAAGAGAGCTGCGATCCCCTTTCTGCTGCAGCTCTGTGCGTGAAAATGCAGGGAGGGCTCTGCAGTGTTTCTTCACAGACGTGTTTCCCCAGAGTCTGCAGCAATCTGAGCAGCATGTCTTTTGCTGGTCTGGCCATGGTTAGAGAGGAAGAAGATCGCGGCAGGAGAGCTGCCATCTTCTTCCTGTTGCAGCTCCCAACGTGTAAACATTCTGGCGCTCTGTAGTGTTCTGTCATGGACATGATGACCAGAGTCAGCAAGACTCCGGGCAACATGTCACATGCTGGGGCCACCCAGCATGTGTTACGGAATCCTGCAGTATTCAGGAGCCAGGCTACGACCGCTGCACGCATGTCCGGAGAGCTCTTTATGCAGATTAAAATCCGTAAGGGCTCTGAAAATTCAGTTTTTTGGAGGTTTCCCAATTTTAGAATTCCTGATAAGGTGTGCCTGACCTGTATTGGCAGCATGCCATTGTAGGGTCTGACAAAAGGGCATATTTCACTAGACGAATCCAGGAGGGCTATAAATGGTCCTCACCATAAGCACCTATGAATATAATGCAGTTTTGCCCACACATAGCCTTGAGTGAATAGACTTGCAGAGGCTTCAGAGTTTGAAATGAAAATATTAAAATTATAAATACATACCGATACCATACACCCAATTCTGTACATTGAACGCACTTTTATCCTTGTATCTAAATAATGTACAAGAATAAAAAGCAAAGCTACAGGCCCACATCGTAATGATTCTCAGCTGAAAGACACTTCACATACTGTCGTTACGGTGGTATGATGGTACGATATACGCACACAGAATCATCAAATTAGCCTCATATCCTTGACTTTGGATTTGGGCATCTTTTGTTTCCGTGTGTGCCGTCAGCTGCTAATCCTTTATTTCCCTCTTGCAAAAATTGATCTAATGATCAGTTCGATTCATGGGTTTTTCTCTTCAACCTCATGGTTTATCACATTTCAATAGAAGGCGGCTGGTGGTATTATTCCAGACTTTAATGGAAATTGGGAAAAATCAAAGAGGTGGCTAGTGCACAATGTGAGAATGTGAATGGTGCTCGCATTTTGGGAATGATTCGTGAGTAGCTGCACATGGCTACATACATCACATTCCTTCACTCTAACATGTCGTGACTGGCTCGACGTCTTCACCGTGCCTTGTTAGAGAAAAGTTTAGGAATACGTTGATAATAAGGAAACATTTGGCCCATAACATCTTGGTGTTCCCCCTGGGGGAGGTTATAATCACAATTAGACGTTTGGAAGCATATGTCATGCTTGATAATGTTGCGGAATGTGCGGTTAAAGGCATTTCGATATCATAACCCACAAACAGTGGTCTTCCTGTGACAAATTGCTAAATTGCATAAACCTAAAAGGATATGAAACTGGACGTGGAGAGAAAAATGAAAGCTCAAATACTGAAAATAAACATTCTGCATACAGTGTGCTGCAGCAAATAAACAGGCATGCGATTGGGGTGTACCAGAGTCATTTGGAAGGCTGCCATTGCTAATGCAGTCATTAAAGTTATGGGACTCGAAAATGTAGTCTGTTCCAAATGATGTCTATGTGCATGTTAGTTACACTTGATAAAAAAAGCTTAAACTGAATAAATTCAGGTCAGTCATTTTAACGGATTTCTGCAAGTATTAGATCAGAAAAGACACCAAAACTATAATAGAGTTAGTGGAAGAGAAAGAGAGAGCAGGAAAGAAAGAGGGACTCTATGTCCCTCGAGGATAAGTAGTCGCAGCTCCATTTACTGTCCTGTCCGCTAAACGGTCATCATTTCTAATGAATTTTGTTACAAACGGCAATAATAGAATACTAATAGAATGTTAAAAATAGGTCAATGTGTGAGGTTTACAAATTCATCCAGCACTGGTGTGCATTGCCCATTTATTTCATTAGGGTGCATACCTGTGGAATATTTATTGATATATATTTTTGCTACAGAGTAATAAATCTTGCCACTTCCACTTAAAAAACATTGCATGCATTCGTCCTTTTCTTAATCAGGACTCTACTAAAATGCGCAAAGCTCTTATTATCTCCCGCTTTGACTACTGTAACCTCCTTCTCTCCGGCCTTAAAAAATCTCTACACTGGCTCCCTGCTTTCTTTAGAATCCAATTCAAAATACTGGTGCTCACTAGAGATGTGCACGCATTTTGTTTTCGTTTTGGCTCATTCGGTTTTTTAAAAGTTTTGTTTCGGATCATTTCGGTCCATTTTCGTATCTATTTTTGTTTTGTGAATTCAGGGAATTTCGGTCTATCGGATCGTCTGTTCTCTTCGTATCAAAGGGTCCATCCTCGGATTTTTGTTTTAACTTTAGACTTAAGGTATTTCGGATGCTCCGATATTTTGGTCGATACAGTAATTCTGCCGATTCGTTCCTTCTGACGTATCATTTTTTATAAAAGATCCTTTTTTCTTATGAATATGCATTGCACAACTTTATTTAATCATATAAAATATCAATATCTTGTACTGTTAGACTGGGGATTTAGGGAAAAACTAAATAAATATTTAAAATAAATATATTATTGATGCAGAAAGCAAGCACTGGAACAAGTGAAAAAAGTGACTGACGATACGAAATTACGAAATCAGCAACGGAACCAAAACGGACTTAAAACGATACGAAAATATGTTGTCCGAAACTGAACCGAAATCGCGAATAGAATGAAAATGACTTGCTATTTTACAAATTTCATGTCCATACGAAATAACAAAATTTTTTCATTTCGGATTGTGTGCATTTCGTTGCCGGTCCGGTTCGGAACATCACACGAATCTGAAGCACCGAATCGGCCTGTTTCGTGAGAAAAATGAATCGGTACGAAATGAAATGCACATCCCTAGTAGGGATGGGCTGGCGGTTCGATGCGAACATGAGTTTGCATCGAACATTGGCCGTTCGAAAAGCTTACATTTCCGCGTGTTCGCCCACAATGGACCACAATGCACTTTTCCACTGGCCTGAAGCTTATGGCAAGACTATGGCAATCAGGGCTCAGAGTCCTGATTGGGCAAATTTTGCCCAATCATGGGCTCACAGAGCTAAGTCCCGCAGCACACTATAGAAGGCTTCCCCGCAGCCCCCCAGCGTGTGTTTGTTGCAGAAGTGAATCAGAGAGGAGAGGAGATTGGTATAAATCAGTGATACACCCTGATAGAACAGAGTTCTGGGAATTTTAATCTGTGTCTTGGCACTGCCAGCTATCGGGGTGTATCACTGAGTTATACCAGAGTTCTGGGAATTTGAATCGGTGTCTTGGCACTGCCAGCTATCAGGGTGTATCACTGAGTTATACCAGAGTTCTGGGAATTTGAATCCGTGTCTTGGCACTGCCAGCTATCAGGGTGTTGCAGCCTGCAGGAGAGGAAGTGAATCAGAGAGAGAGTAGAGGACATTGGCAGCCTTGCAGGGAAAATATCAGTGAAATCGCTGATTTATAGCAGAGTTCTGACTATCCTTAATCTAGATAACACAGTTGAATCAGAGTTCTGCATATCTCCAATCTATATAATGTTCTTGAACCCAGAACATACTTGAAAATGAGAGAAATCTCAATGTATCCTTCCTGGTAAATACATAAATAAATAAATAAATATACCAGAGTTGAATCAGAGTTATGCATATCCCCAATCTATATACCAGACTTGAATCAGAGTTCTGTATATCGTTAATCTATATATCACTCACCATGTCAGAAAGACCAAAAAGGACAGGCAGACGCTCCCAGACACAGATAAGAGGGCAAGCAGCCTCTGTGTCGGAAGGCTGTGCCCCTGGTCATCATGGACGTGGTTCATCCTCTGCAGGGCACGCTTGTCCTTTCTAACTGGTGCTGGCCATCTTAAGCAGCAGCAACATACAGAGGATTTGCTGGATTGGCTAACCAGGCCATCCGAGTCCTCCGAGTCCTCTGCCAGTCAGGCTTGTAGTGGTTTACAGTCCACCTCAGCTACCAAAACATCTAATTCAGCCGTCATGTCCACAGCTACCCCTGCCGTAGCCTCACTATCATACACGGAGTACTGAATTGTTTGACTACAATGACAGTGACATGCTGCTTGAGGATGCGCAGCAACTCTAGTGCTCGGATTCAAACTCTGAGGTTGAGGAAGTGAGTATAATCAGCCTAGAGGGAGGGGGTGCCAGTGACACACAAATAACTGGCACTCATGTTGCCCCAGCAGCTGCAGCATACTGCCAAGTTGAATCCAGTGACGAGGAGATAGGGGGTGATGACGATGATGAGGTCACTGACTCCACCTGGGTGCCTGATCGAACAGAGGAGTCAAGGGAGGAGGAGGCACAACAAAAACGAGGCACAACGTCCTCTATGACCAACCGTAGCCAGTCCAAGGCATCAGATGTCAGAGCTGCTTAGGTGCAGAGCGCTGTTGTCTCAAAGCACACGTCCAGGAACTCTGCTGTCTGGGAGTTCTTCATGACATGTGCAGCAGACCGCAGCATTGCTAATTGTAAGCTATGTCTGAAGAGGATCAAGCGTGGGAGAAACATCAGCCGCTTGGGTACCACATGCTTGAAGCGACATATGACCACCTGTCATGCATCCCGTTGGCACAACACTTCCCATCGGTCCTAATCTGTCTCTACCCCCACTATATGTCCTGCCATGTCTACAACCTCTAATGACAGGGATGATGTTATAGTAGTGGGTGTACCAGGTCCTTCCTCAGAATGTGACAGCCTCCCATCAGCTGCAGATTTACGCAGTCAGATTTCATTGCCTCAGCTGCTGCAGCGTAAAAAAAATATAGTCCCAACCATCCCCTTACACAGCGTCTAAATGCCAGCTTGGCAAAAGTACTCGCATTACAGCTGCTGCCTTTGCAGCTGGTGGACTCTGCCTCCTTCCGTGAATTTGCCGAACGTGCTGTACCACAGTGGCAGGTTTAGAAAATGACAGTTCTTTTCATGGAAGACAATTCTAGCACTATACCAGCACGTGAAAACAATGTTATGGAGTCATTGGGAAAGGCAGTCAGCAGCAAGGTGCACATTACTTTAGACACGTGATCCAGCAAGCATGGACAGGACCGTTACATTTCCTTCACGGCACAGTGGGTAACTATGCTCCACCACCTCTTACTCTTCCTCCTCCTTCTCGGTCTCTGGCAAAGTGGCAGTTAAACCGACACGTGGCAGGGGCTACGCAATGGCTCAAGCAAAAAGATGTCATACTGTACTGGAGCTGGTTTGTTCAGGGGACAGGAGCCACACCGGGCCAGAAATTCTGTCAGCTCTGCAGGGGCAGGTGCAGAGATGGTTAACACCACGCCAGCTTGAACTGGGAATGGTCGTCTGTGATAATGGCAGCAACCTTCTCTCTGCCCTATGCCTGGGTAAGTTGACGCATGTACCATGACTAGCACACGTTCTAAATCTGGTGGTACAGCATTTCCTAACCAGGTACCCAGGGCTGGCAGAGCTTCTCAGCCAGACCAGAAAAGTCTGCAGCCACTTCAGATGGTCATTCCCAGCATGTGTTCGCCTGGCAGAAATTCAGAGAATTCCACCTTCCCACAAACTGTCTGACATGCCCACCAGGTGGAACTCGACATTGGCAATGCTGCAGCATCTGCACAAGGAGCAGAGGGCCATCAATGAGTACCCGTGTGAGTATGACATAAGGACAGGTCAACTTGGTTCCCCGCCGCAGTGGCTGATGATCAAGGATACATGCACTGTACTGTCACCATTTGAGGAGGCAACGAGGATGGTGAGCAGCGACAGTGCATGCATCAGTGACACAATTCCTTTAGTGTTTCTGCTGGAGCGCACTCTGTGTGGAATTATAGATGTGGCACTAGAGGCAGAGCAGCGGGAGGAAGAGGAGGCCTTCCCTAGCTCTCAAGGCCCCAGTCTTTACACAGACAGCATTCCTGCGGGTCCTCAGATCAGACAGGAGGAGGAATATTTAAGTTGTGGGGGCATTGAAGGTAGGGATTTCTCAAGGGAGGGTTTTGTGTCTCCAGAAACCCAAGGACTAGTACATGGCTGGGAGGAGGTAGTGCATGATACAGTCATCCTCAGCGACCAGGAACACTCGAAAGCTAATGTCACCTCCAACCTACGCTGCATGGGCTCCCTTATCCTGCAAAGCCTGCTAAAGGACCCCAGGATTCGTGCTATCAAGGAGAGGGATCATTACTGGTTGGCAAGCCTTCTTGATCCACGATACAAGGGTAAAGTTGCAGAGCTCATCCTGCCCTCACAGAGGGAGGACAGGATGAAACAACTTGAGGACGCTCTAAAGCGACACTTGTGTAACACCTTTCCAGGCACTGGTACCTTACCAATTGATGACACAGGTGCTTCTGAGGATGCGGTTGATCAGAGGAAGAGCGGTGAAGGGGGCCGCTTGACTGATGCATTTTCCAATTTTTTTAGTCCACGACGCCCAGGGACGTCAAATGTAGGCACCCATTGCCAGCATCTTCACTGTATGGTGCAGGACTACCTAGGGGCAAGGGCAGACCTGGATACCTTTACAGCAGATGATCCACTGGCTTACTGGGTGTTGAGATTGGATCACTGGCCAGAACTTAGCCAATATGCTATGCAGCTACTAGATTGCCCTTCATCCAGCGTGCTTTCTGAAAGGATGTTCAGTGCCACTGGAGGTTTTGTCACAGACAAAAGAGTGCGCCTGTCCACCGACTCTGTAGACCGGCTGACATTTATAAATATGAATCAGTCCTGGATCAGCAGCTATCACTCCCCTGATGCTGATGTAACTGAATAGATCGGGGATCTCTTCTGCATTCCCAAAACCTCCACCACTGCACTCTTCCACAATACCTCAGAGGGGTTATGTTGTAAAGGCACTAGCTGGCACCAAAGGCCCAATATTTGGGTGCACTGACGCATGTACCAGATTCATATCATTTTAATATTTGACGGCAGGGTCCACCCCTGCACTCTTCCACAATACCTCAGAGGGGTTATGGTGTGAAGGCACTAGCTGGCACTAAAGGTCCAATTTTAAAGCACCTATTGTTACTTTCATCCAAAGCCTGCATAAGTTTCACCATAATTTAGCCAAAAAAAATCACTAAACTTGTTCTGCGTGTCCTAAAATGTCTCCTCTTTTCATACAGGCTGCCGCCCCAAGTAGTTGTTTATGAATAGATTAAAAGGAAAACCATTTACCGTAATTTGAAATGTTTCTATACATCCTACAAATCCGCCACTTCACGGGCAGGTTATGGGGACCTCCGAGGCATGATATTTGAAGGAATTTTTCGTTTTTAATCTTAACCTTTAGGTCATGGAAAAAAAACTATTCCTTTAAAAACGTTTTGTTTTAAACCTTTTTTTCTTGTTTCCTGTCCCCCAGGGCACTACCCGGAACCCCATACACCTTTTATGGCAAATATCTTGCATATATGCCCTCTTGGAGGGCACTATAAAATTCGAACGTTCGAGTCCCATTGACATGCATGGAGTTTGAATTGTGTTCGCGTTTGAATTCGATCTTTTTCAAATGTTCGTGTTCGAATGCGAACCGAACACGGGGGTGTTCGGCCCATCACTAATCCCTAGTGCTCACCTACAAAACTCTCCAATAACCATGTCCCTGCCTACATCTCCTCCCTTATTAGCAGGTACATCCCATCCTGACCACTTCGCTCTGCTGATGATCCAATGTCATCGTTTCTCCGTACCCGCACCCCCAACTCTCATCTTCAGGACTTCTCCCGACCTGCCCCCTTTCTATGGAACTCCCTCCCCCGTAACATTAGACTCTCCCCATCTCTCCTGTCCTTCAAGAAGTCTCTGAAAACACATTTTAGAGAAGCCTTTCAGCTCACTCCATAATCCCCCACTGTACATTTCTTGATCTTCCCATTCAGCCCACATGCTCTCACATACTCTGCTAGTCATGCTCACTAATGTGTCACCCATCTCCTCTCAGATTGTAAACTCTCCAGCAGGGTCCTCCCTCCTACTGTTCTGTGTGTGTGTAACATGTATGTATATTTGTTATTCGATCTCTCCCATTGTATAGCGCCACTGAACTTGTTGGCGCTTTATAAATACTTGTAACTGTAAGGGCTTAGGAGCTGGGTTGGTGATCAGACAGATCCACCCCATTTATCCTTGTAGAAATGGGTCCAGTAGGTGCCTATGATTAAGAATAATGGAGTTTATGCTTTATATAACCACCCTAAAGCTGCTATATCCCCAATTAACCCGCTAGGATGGTTAAGGGCAGCAAACTAATAAACTGATCTTGCTAGTCTGTATTGGCTTAAATGTATTTCCTTTGCATTGAGAATGCTAGCCCCCCTCCCAATGGTTTGGGGTTGCTATGGTGATGAGTATACAAAGCTAGTCAATTTCCATATTTTCCACCAGGAAACTGATGATAAGAGGAATCCAACAAGTTGTATGGGTCTAAATTCTTAATCATAGGCATAACCAAGAGCTTGTGCAGCGTTGGAGAGAAAAAAAATGCATCTGTATGTATATGCCAGGAGCTAAAGTAAGGAAAATGCCATGGAGATGGGAACTTTGCATAAACCCTCCCTTTTGTACTTCAGGAAGTACTGTGTAAGGCTGGTGGACCACTGGCTCCGTAGCCATATGACAGATTGTTCGTCTGGTTGCGCGACTAGCTTAGTCCACTATGAGCGACTATGGACGACCCAGGTCGGATGCATCCCGTTTAAAAATTAGTGCATATTGTGGGAAAAATGCAGTGACAGGTTCTCCATATGAAATAAAAAAAAACACCCCATAGAATATATCACTACAGAAGTGTGAATGTTAACATGTGACCAAATATACACATGGCACATAGTGGGTTAAGGCACAGCTTAACTGCAGTATGTTTCTCCTACCCTCAAAATTATAAATAAACAGGGCTCTCTTCCCTAAACAATAAAATATTTATTTCCCACCATGCCTCATGAGATTTGTTGTACCAGGTTGTTCGACTAATCCCATTCGAATGGAACAGTTACTAGCCTGATGTAGTCGTCTGATGGAAGTCTGAGGCAGGCCATCCACTGGAACTGTATTTGTGCGATAGTTTGTAGATGTCAGAATAATCCCACAACACGCAGGAGATTCAGTCCTTGCCACTGCCTCAGACTTCCACCGGACGACTTCAGAGGACTGTGTGACTACAACAGGCTAGCGATTGCTCCCATTTGAATGGGATTTGTCAGATGTAGTCGGACGATCTGGTACAGAAAACATGGAAAAAAGATGAATTGTATAGTTAAACCGCTGTTCATTGGCAGGGTAATTGTCATGTAGAGAAAGTGATTCAGTTCAACAAGCGAAGCCCATAGGATTCAAGGAAAAAATATTTCCTTTTTTTTCTATTCAGTTTATTCTTTTCGTTTTCTGCACAAAGGCCATTTATTGATCTTTTTTGGATTTTTTGATTCCTGACTTTCTAAAAAAGTTGTTGCCACTGTCGAAGACCTGAAGGAGACTCTGGCTGATGTCCTTGGTGCCGAAAGAGCTTTAATAAGAAGCCAGCCTTTTCTTCAGGTCTTTGGCAATGTTTTGTTTTTTCTTCTCACTTTGGCGGCAAAGGGAAAAAAAAACAACTGCTTTTTAATAAAAAAAAAAAAAAAAAAAAAAAAAAAATCGGGAATCAAAACAAAATCCCCCCAGAATAAAAAGGCTTCCCGATTTACATTGGGCACAGTTGCCAAATCTGTTTGCAGATCGCAGTGAATAAATCCATTCAGGACGCTATTTATTTTTCCTAAAATACATAGATCTATGATTAGCTTCATTAGAATAATCTCCCCTTTATATACAAGTTATGCATTGCAAGACAAAAAAAAAATCCTCCCAGATCATGACTTTTCTAAATCAGAGGAAAACACAAAAACGGTTTCAATGTCTTCATGAAGGTTATTAATAAACAAATCGTATAGAAATGGGACAAGGACAAAACCCTGCGGTCCCGCATTTACATGACCAATAAGAATATATTCAATTTAAAATATCTGCGCTTCATCCTTCAACTCTTTCTTGTTCAAGTTGAAATACTTTCCCCTAGGCCTGTATTCTTTAATTTGCCGAGTAACCTCCTTTGTGATTCTGGACCGATTTTCAATGTTATTAATAGTGTCTTTATAGGTCTTACATCCAATTTCCCTCTTAAAACATGTTGGAGCTGTAAAAATGAGGGTCAGCTTCCATAATTCCCAAATCAAATATGCCACCCAACAGTTTATCGGTTTTAAAAATAATTATAATATACATGGAGAGCTTTGAAAAGACATTTGCATGTAGTCATCTTCCTCATACTTTAACACAGAAAATACAAGTGTGCCCTGTGACGATCAAAATCTTCTTACCCAGTCGTCCCGTGCGGAGGGAGAGTGTAAAAGGGGTTACAGCTCCAAGCCTCTGGACTTACTAACTCTACCCGCTCTCAGGGCCCCAACTTATGCCAACCTAACCCCCCTAAACTGTACACACCCTGCTAATTTTATATCAAGGCAGGAGGCTTCATATTTTGCATTCTCTTTTCTTTACTAAATCAACAGCAGCAAGGAAAGTTACATAGCAACAGCAGTAACCAATAAACAACAAGAGTGTAGTAAATCCTTAGCCACGCCCTCTTTTCTTGCTGCTGGCCTCCAGGTGAGTCGTTTTTAAAACAGCTCCTGGACGCCAGGATATATTTTGGTTATTTTATTGATTAAATTTTATATAGTTATATATATATTTATAATTTCGTTTAGGCAAGGTTTCTGTATTTTAAATACCTTTTTTTTTTTTCCTTTAGGTTTCTGCCTGCTGCGTGGGCACTATCCCGCCTGCAGGCTTGCGCTTGCTTTCTTGCTTGCTTTTTTCCCGTCACCCGGCGGACCAATAGGGAAATTTAATCTCCCTGGCCGCCGGGTGCTATTCCATCGCTTATTTACTTCATTATTTTACTTTTTGTTTCGCTATAGTCACCGTTATCTGCGCGTGCAGTCACCGCATGAGGAACTTGCCTCAGAGTGCGCGACCCCATCTGCGCATGCGTTCGCGGCCATTTTGCTTATCGAGCTCTGCCGCCATTCAGCTCGTGCCGGGTTTAAGGTCGGCAGGTGCCTCCTTCAAAGTTAACTGCCTTAGGACAGCCTGCTGCACGGACCCTCTCCTACCTCGGGTGAGCCCCGCAAACCAGTTTCTGCTCCGGCAGTCACTTAAAAAAGCCGCGAAAACCGCGTGTAAGCCGCTCAGCGGCGCTTCGATCCGCACGCACGGATCAAATTAAACAAAATAAATATAATTTTATTTTACCTGCGGGTGAGCCCCGTTTTTGGTCTCCTTTACCATGGATCCCCCACAACTTCCCTCCAATCAGGAGGAGCTCAAAGCTTGGCTTCTGACAGCCATTTCTGAAACCCTCCCCATAGCGCTCGCTAGCCTTCCTCCAGCCCCCCCAACAGAACCCCCGGTTCTTTCAAGGGCCCAGTCCCCGACCCACTCTGAGGGTTCCCACTCGGACATATCCGAGTCTGCAGAACCCTCACGGAAAAGGCCCTGGAAAGGCCAGTCAGAATCCGCTGGCAAGGGTAAAGGTCCAATTAAAAAATCCAAATGTGTCCCAGAACCCAAGGGTGTTGACACTTATGACCTGGATGACTACCAGGCTGATTATCCTGATGAGGAGGATATGGAATCTACCGGTAACCCACCGGCCACTCATGTTTCAACGGGTGAGCCCCGTTCCGATGCTATGGCAATCATACCCCTTACTACCGTGCCTGCGCCACCACGCTCACTTGCGTCCGCGGACACCCATTTACAACTCCTCGACTCCCGAGGTTTGCCCTTCTTTGACCCGCGCACGACCACCCACCCTAGGTCCTCCGCTTGGTTACCACCGGACCATATAGCGGAATTTTTGCGCTTCTGGTTGCGCTGCCCCCTGGACAAGGCGGATAGGGCGCGCTTACGGGCCGAATGTCCTCGCCCGACTCTACCTGATAAGGTGTCCCTTACCCCTGAATTTGACGAAGACTTCGTCACCTTCATGGGTGAGGCTGGCAGGGACCCAAGAATGGGTTTGGAACAGGGTCTCCGTGTCGCCCAGGACAAGCTTCTGGACGTCTCCGGTCCCCTTTCACTCATCTTCGTGATGGCGTACGAAGCACTAGCCACCAACAGCCCGCTTGATCCTGCTCTAGTCTGCGAATGGGCACAGCGTGCCCTCTGCTTGTTGGGTAATGCCAACGTCGGCATTTCGTCTGAACGCCGTAAGGCGGCGCTGTTTCGGCTGGATGCAAAACTAACTAGCATGGCTACAAAGGAATTGGGTCCGGCAGCAAAAGGCTTACTGTTTGGAGATCTGTTCATGAGAGACCTTAACCGCAAGGTAAACGTTTATACGAACCTTCAAAAGGTTCAGGCAAATATGAAAAGGGTTTTCCACCCCCAGCAACGTTTTTCCTCCAGGGCTGGCGCACCAAGAGGTCGGGTCGCCAGCCGTTACAACGCTGCCTATAGACGTGCAAACCAGGACGTGCAGTACAGACCCAGCCCGATCCTGGCGCGCGGAGCCCCTGTTGGTCGCGGCTTCAACAGACCCAGATGCCGCTACTCCGCTGGTAAGTGCCTCAGCGCTCCCACTTCCACACATTCCCGTCGCGGGTCGCTTACGCTATTTCCTTCCCAAATGGCGCACACTCACATCAGACTCGTGGGTTTTACGAACGGTAGCAGGTTATTTAATCGACTTCTCCCAGGTTCCCGTCCAGGCTGCTACCCCGCCCCCGGCCCGTTATTCCTCAGAAGAAACGACGTTGATAGACCGGGAACTTCGCTCCTTGCAGTTAAAAGGCGCCATCACCCCCGCCAGGGGTTCCCCGTGCTTCGTCAGCACTATCTTCCTTGTCCACAAAAAATCTGGGGAGCTTCGACCGGTTATAAATCTAAAAACTCTCAACACCTTCGTGGCCTACCGCCACTTCAAAATGGAGGGTATACACCTCCTCAGAGATCTCCGAGACGGCGACTGGTTCACGAGATTGGACCTCACAGACGCTTACCTCACGGTCCCGGTCCATCCCACTCACCACCCGTACCTGCAGTTCCACTGGCATCGCGACCTCTGGCAGTTCACTTGCCTGCCGTTCGGCCTCAGCTCCGCGCCATGGTGCTTTACGAAGCTGCTCAAACCGGTAATGGCCTTCATACGATCCCAAGGCGTCAGGATAATTATATATCTAGACGACATCCTTCTATTGGCGCAGGACCCCGCGCAATCCGCTCACCATACAACCCTGGTGGTCACGCTCCTACAAGACCTGGGCTTCATTATCAACAGGGACAAATCGGCACTGCGTCCCGCCCAAACCGTCACCTTCCTCGGATTCGATATAGACTCAATGTCTTGCCAGCTGCGGCTTCCCCCGCAAAAGCTTCGGGCCATCAAGAAATCCCTACGCGGAGTCCTCAGCATGGACACCATCTGTCTCCGAGATTTGGCGAGAGTTGTAGGTCTCCTCTCTTCCTCCATTCAAGCCATCTTCCCTGGCCCACTACACTATCGGGCGATGCAACGTCTGAAGGCAACACACCTTCGTCTCAACCCCTCCTACGACCAGCTGGTCTCCATCAACCCGGAGGCTCGGGTGGAGCTCCTATGGTGGTTACGCCCTATGGAGGCCTGGAACGGCCGGGCCATCTTCGGCTCTCTACCAGATTTCATTCTGGAATCCGATGCCAGCCAGTCGGGCTGGGGAGCAACTTGCGGCACTATATCCACGGGAGGAGCATGGGTTCCGGAGGAACGGCAACTTCACATCAATTGCCTGGAGCTCATCGCCGGCTCGTTCGCCATTCGCAGTTTTACCCAGGACCTCAGGGACTGCACCCTTCTTCTCCGGATGGACAACATTTCCGCGGTCCAGTACGTGAACCGCCTAGGGGGATCCCGCTCCAAGCTCCTGTCGGACCTCACGCTTTCCCTCTTCAATTACTGTTTGGAACGGAACATCTCTCTCAGGGCGGAATACCTTCCCGGTTCTTCCAATTTTGTGGCAGATTGGTTTTCGAGATATTGGAGGGACTCCAGCGATTGGAAACTAGATGTTGCTACGTTCCACCGCCTGTCGGAACTGAGGGGACCGTTTCACCTCGATCTGTTCGCTTCCCGCTTGAATCGTCAAACAGACGCCTACTTCAGCTGGCTTCCGGACCCACAGGCAACTGCGGTGGACGCTTTTCTCCAACCATGGCCGCCGTCCGGGGCCTACGCTTTTCCGCTGTTCCCGATGATCACGCGAACGATCCAAGAAGTCCGCCGACGGGGGATCCGGATGCTTCTTCTCACGCCCTTGTGGCATGCTCAACCCTGGTTCCCACTGACGCTGGAACTATCCTGCCTCCATCCACTCCTGCTCCCGTCCTTCCGATCCATTCTGTTGGATCCCCAGGGCAGACCACATCCGATGATTTTGGAGAACAATCTTCCCCTAGTGGCGTGGACGATTTCCGGGGACCCTGCATGTTGCCGGGACTATCAGATGCAGCTTGCTCCTTATTGTGGGAATCCTGGGCTCCCGGCACGAGAAAGTGTTATCGTTACGCCTGGAGAACTTGGTGTAGCTGGTGTTTGCAACAACAGGCTGATCCCGCTACTGCCCCTCTACAGTTGATCCTCAATTTTTTGGTGAATCTTTCCACGTTGGGGAAGTCCTATCGTACCATTAACCTGTTCCGCTCGGCTATCTTGGCGGCTCACGTTCCCCTGGGCGGCGTCCCTGTGGGTAGGGACCCTTCCGTCTGTCGTCTCCTCCGTGGCATTCGACTCGCTCGCCCGCCAGCTCTGAGATATGTGGTATTCTGGGATGTGGCGCTTATGCTCGACTTCCTGCGTAACTGGCCGGATAATGACTCACTAACCCTCCGTCAGCTCTCGGCGAAATTGACGGTTCTGTTATGTTTGGTTTCCTTTCGACGTGTCTCTGATGTTAGAGCCTTCGATGCGCACGCCGTGGGTTTCTCCCCCGAGGGTGTCGTCTTCTCGCTTACTAGGCGTACTAAAACTCTATCCCGTGAGGTTTTCTACCCTTACTTTCCCACTGATCCTCTACTGTGTGTTGCTCGTTGTGTTACTACTTACCTCTCTCATTTGCGTCCCTTGCGCTTCTCTCCGACTGGCCAACTCTTGGTCTCTTATGTCTCTCCTTACAAGCCTGTTTCCTCTCCTACCCTCTCGAGATGGGTGCGCTGGCTGCTCTCCCTGGCGGGCGTTGCTCCCCATTTCGGCGCTCACTCCGTGCGGGGCGCGGCGGCTTCCTCTGTCGCAGACGCTGGGGGTTCTCTGACTGATATTCTACAGGCGGTTGATTGGTCTAGGGCGGTTACTTTTCGTACCTTCTATTTCCGTCCTCGTTCTCATGCTTCTGGGGCTCTAGTGCAGCTTTAAAACTGCAAAATATGAAGCCTCCTGCCTTGATATAAAATTGTGGATTATTCCAGCCTGGGTGTCAGAATAATCTTAATTTTAATAAGGACAGGAGGCGAATATTTTTCCCGCCCGCCCAGGCCCGAGTCGGCTTACATTGTTCCGTTTATTTTCTGCTACATGTAAAAAAAAAACAAAAAAAAACAACAAAGACTTAAATAAAATTTCTCACATGTATAAATGTATAATTGTTTATCTGGGTGTTCTTCTATATGATTTAAGCGTCTCCACTTCGCCTTGTACATTTGTCTAATCTGTTTTTATTCCCTTAGTAGGGTTTGCATGTCTTGTTAGCCTGACTTCGAACTACTGTCTCGAATTTGGATGCCATTTGCTAGTTTTCATTTTAATGATTTGTTAGTTGGCTGTTGATTGACAGGCCTCCTTTGCATGGTGCTTTCACGTATCCTCTGCTTCCTCCTCAGTTTGACTTGCTCCTGTGGTCTCCCATCGTCTCGGATGGCCGTTGGCTCCCAGTTTTGTATCTACGAGTCTCCTGGACTTCTGCCTAGTTGGATCTTCTCCGCTTCGTTTTCCGTTTTCCTTCCACCCTCCTGGATTCTGGTTTTCTCAGTCACGTCTCTCCTGCTCGTCCAGCTTACAAGAAAAGAGGGCGTGGCTAAGGATTTACTACACTCTTGTTGTTTATTGGTTACTGCTGTTGCTATGTAACTTTCCTTGCTGCTGTTGATTTAGTAAAGAAAAGAGAATGCAAAATATTCGCCTCCTGTCCTTATTAAAATTAAGATTATTCTGACACCCAGGCTGGAATAATCCACAATTACATGCTGCCACCACGAAATAGGGCACTTTCGAAACCCCACTAGCTGTATACCACCCTAATCCAGGAGCCCAACCATATACAGCTATATATCTACCATAAGTTATATTCTACAGTAACGCTAAACCAAGGTACTCGAGAAGCATGAATTATCTAGATCAAAGCAGTACTGGGTTTTAAAGTTTTAATGGAAAAAGACAAAAATACAAATTTTACACAGTGCCGGTATCACATAAAAACAAGACATACAAAATTGTAATGAAAACGTGCAAATACAGTTCTTGAAATAAAATTGAACATACATAGAAAACCTAATTGCAGTAGGCAACTTTTCCATGGGTATTCCTGATTTCAAATGTCCCAGAAGGTTCTTAGATGTTCATCCAACCAAGCCCTTGGAGAAATACCCTGAGATTTGGGTGTGCATCCTGTACAAAGACCTGGCCCCTCACCCTCCTCCCCAACCCCCAACCCATTTGGTTCACATAGGCTCCTTGATCAAGTTTCCATTCAGCGCAAGACAGCAGATCAGATAAGGGATTGTAAATACAGAGGTCTGGCCTTGCAAACTCCTTTGCAAGACAGGAGAAAACCCCCCACAAATTCTGCATTTTAAATCTGACACACTGCGCAGAAATTGATGTCTGTGTGTGACATGCCTGTCTTTTTTGGTATCCAGTGTAGGCATACCAATCCATTAATGGTATGAGGAGGAGTTAGATGTAGCGGTCAAGGTGCAATGAGGACTTTATCAAAACGGATTACTTTCCTGCACGCCATCTCTGATGACTTCTGGTGTCACATGAGGAGTGGACAAGACAATAGGGTATTTGTTTTTATCCTGCTCTAGGGACCCAGGTTTTTGGACCTGATTATTTGATAGTTACAAAGACCAAAAAAAAGACATGTGTCCATTGAGTTCAGCCTTTCACACATCACCTACGGTGATTGATCCAAAAGAAGGCAAAAACCATGTGTAACGGCGCTCGCCAACATGGAACAAAAAGGGAAAAAAATTCTTTCTTAACCCCAGAATTGTGATCAGATTTCTCCTTGAATCATGCAGCCATTATCACATATTATATCTTATAACCCTTAATATTCTGTTTTGCAGGAAGTCAGTTGTTTTTTAAAAAGTCTGTATAGACTCTGACCCAACCACCTCAACAGGCAGAGAATTCCACAGCTTTATTGTTCTCTCCATAAAATAACCCTTCCTATGCTTTAGGCTGTATTTGCCTTTGTCCAGTCTAAATGGGTGACCTTGTGTCCTGTGTATAGTCCTATTAATCAATAGGTTTCCAGACAATGGTTTATAAAAGGTCCCATATATATTTATAGAAAAGTTATCAGATCCCCTCTAGGTGGCCTTTTTCTAACCTTTCCTCATAACTTAAATCTTCCATTCCCCTTATTAAATTTATTTGCCAGTCTCTGCACTTTTTCTAGTGCCATAATATGTTTTTATTTAAAAAAAAACTGCCCAGAATTGTGTTACGCTCTGATCTTTTTAGGTTTCTTTTTTCAAGAAAAAGTTGGATAGACGAAACACGTCGAGTGACGGGGCCCAGTCCAGTTGGATTGATGCCCGAATCAGCTGTGAACCAATGGAACCGGATGATATAACTTTTTATATGTGGTTGTTAAATATTTTAACGTTGTAAGCGCAATAAATGCCACTGAATTTTATTTAACCTCTTTGGTCCTTCACTATGTTCTGTTCCTTTTCTCATACATGACATTTGGAGATGTACAAAGTAATAATGAAATAACGTAGATCTTCAGCCTTCATTTGATACTTACATGTCTGACTTATCTGTTTGTGAGTGTAATATTGACACATTATCACAAACTCTGGCGTTGTGGGGTTTTACCCTATGTTTGTTCAGTTATTACGGAATTCCCCTATGTTTTTTTGAAAACCACTTAAAGGACTGTTAAATATTTTAAATTTCCAAGTATTACATATATATATATATATATATATATAGTGCTTTTTTTCTGGAAAAATAGGTGGGGGTACTCTCACACCCAGGGAAAAACTGATTATTATGAAGATTTTTCATGTCCTAATAAATACTCCTTTATTCACACATGGATATATTGCCCCCATTTCACACATGGATATATTGCCCCCATTTCACACATGGATATATTGCCCCCATTTCACACATGGATATATTGCCCCCAGCTCACACATGGGTATATTGCCCCAGCTCACGCATGGGTATATTGCCCCCAGTTCACACTGGATATATTGCCCCAGTTCACACATGGATATATTGCCCCCATTTCACACATGGATATATTGCCCCAGCTCACACATGGGTATATTGCTCCAGCTCACACATGGATATATTGCCCCCAGATCACACATGGGTATATTGCCCCAGTTCACACATGGATATATTGCCCCCAGTTCACACATGGATATATTGCCCCCATTTCACACATGGATATATTTCCCCCAGATCGCACATGGGTATATTGCCCCAGCTCATACATGGACATAGTGCCCCAGCTCACACATAGACATAGTGCCCCAGCTCACACATGGACATAGTGCTCCAGCTCACACATGGGTATATTGCCCCAGCTCACATGGATATATTGCCCCAGGCCAGCTCACATGGATATATTTCCCCAGGCCACCTCACATGGATATATTTGCCACCCAGCTCACATGGATATATTTGCCCCAGCTCACATGGATATATTGCCCCCAGCTCACATGGATATATTGCCCCCCAGCTCACATGGATATATTGCCCCAACAGCTCACATGGATTTATTGCCCCACCAGCTCACATGGATATATTGCCCCCCCAGTTCACATGGATATATTGCCCAAGGCCAGCTCACATGGATATATTGCCCCCAGCTCACCTCTGTGGGCCCCTCCGAGTCATTGCGGAGGGACAGATTCAGCGGCCACCGCGTTCTTTCCTTCAACGAGCGGACGCCTGCATGGATATCTGCCGCTTCGCCTGGGATCCTTCCTCCAGCCAGCCAAGTTCTCGCGAGATGAACTCTGCGATCTCGGCTGGCTGGAGGAGGGATCTCAGGCGAGCGGCAGATATCCATGCAGGCGGCCGCTCGTTGAAGGAAAAAAACATGGCGGCCGCTGGATCCGCTGCTGCGCCGACCAGACAGCTCTGGATTCGGACTCCGAGAGTCCCATACCGGAGCTGTCAAGAATTAAAGGGTGGCTGGTGATGAGGTGCCGGTACGGCGTACCGCCTCAATAAAACATATGTATATATATATATATATATATCCAAAAATACCCCTTAGCTAATAACCTCTTTTCTCAACAAATGTAACTGCAGACCATTGAGCTGTAGAAAGTCTCAGGAATGTGGGATGAAGTATAAACAAGCTGTTATATGACTCAAAGCTCCCCCCCCCTCTTTGAATATACTATGAAGTGTGATGCTGGACAGAAACATATTTTTTTCCTGGTAAAAGTTACATGATAAACGGACCTTTTATCATATATGGTTAAGTGCAACTATGTAAATGATCCATGACGTAGAAAATGTATCTACACAATGATTGGTTACTGTTACTCCATTTTATGTATGCTATATAAGCCAAATCCACGGAACATGAAATTGAATCTGCTTTAACCTGCATCTGCTGCCTGTTAATTCATTTTCCCGCTAGATAGCGCCGAGCTGTGTCGCACCTTACAAGAGAAACAAAAAAAAGCACAGAAATCACTTGAGTTGCCTGTCTTGGCCATGGTTATATATATTTATCAGGAACATTGTACTGAAAATTAGAGTGTCGTTTATCCTGCCTTATTTTACTCACCTTTGGTCCCACGCCGGGCACAGCTCCTCTTCTATAGCTCAGGGACTCAAAAAGCTTTTCTGCACAGTTTGCACTCCCTGCACTACTTGCGTAGCGTAGGAAATGCAAAATCGCGCACCGCAATGGGACATTCAAACTTTACGTATCCAAGGTCCCTTGCACCTGCGCCGAATGATGGATCGGAGCTGCGCACATGCTCTCTCAGAGACCGTTCGCTAGCAAACTCCTCTACTTCACCCAGCTTTTTAAAGGCAAAATGGTTAGACTGAGGGGGGAGCTTTCCTCAAATCATGGCCATTTTAAAAATATAAAGTTGTCAGGATGCACAGAATGTTCCTTTAAGGTGTTCCCACTTAATGCCTCCTGGCTTTTTTCAACTCCGCTTAGAACACAAAGAAATGAAGTGGAGCAGAATACTGCAGTTTATGCTGCCATCCAAACATTTTGGAAATAGATTATGGAACTGGTTTTTAGGAGTTTTCATCTTGTGCTCTATACCCAGTTCATGTACGGAGAATATAAGACATGTGCGTATTGAATCAAAATTTGGATGAAATTTACAGTTTCATTTTTCGAAAGGGCTTCTGAAAAACGAATTGGATCCATCCGAAACACGTATCGATTTGGGCCAAAACGAAATGTAATGAAAATGAAAAGGTATAAAATGAATTTAGTTTTTACAGATCAAGTCGTTATACCGTTTTACTTAAGCTCCATTCCCCATAGACAAGTAGTGGTTAATCTATTCAGAGAATGCCGTGCAGCACTGAAATGTCAGTGAAATGCCCTGATTTTTGGTGGTTCATTCGACAGCTTTAAGCAGGCGTATCCCATAGGTTTCAATGTAAAAAATAGTTATTTATTCGACCATTTATTCTTTTCATTTGCAGCAAAAAGTCTATTTTTTTTAGGCATTTTCGGGATATAAACATACCGGCCAGTACTACAATAAAAATACCAGCCGGTATCAAAATTAAATACCATCCAATACTAAAATAAAAATACCAGCCAGTAATACAATAAACCAAATTGGTACCAGCTGGTATTTTATTACTGGCTGCTATTTATATTGTAGTACCAGCTGTAATAATAATAATATCACACACACCAGTTTCACATTCCAAAACAACAAAATGAAATAAAAATGAAATAACAAATCAACCCAAAATTCGAATTATCAATCGTCCAATTAAATCATTCGGAGATCACTGTAACGTAATGAACGGAAAAAAAATGGAATGAAATTAAACAATTCTTTTTGCCATGCACATGTCTAAATATAAGCTCTTCCCATAATATCCCCGTTCAATAACAATATTGAATAGAAAACATGGTGGTATTCCTGCACTTTGTAATACGGAGTGATAATCCGAGCATTGGTGACGTTTTTATGAAAGTTATTCAGTCATTGACAACTTCACTTTTCTTGGGATAACTGCTCAAGCAAGATTATGACTTCATTGATCATGAAGATCAATACAATATCTTGAGCGGCAAGGATTTAATATCAGAGAAGTGTGTGCGCTCAACCAACTAAATGGGGCCTCACTGCAGGTTGGCAAAACTCCCACAACGCCAAGGCAAAAAACACAGAAGGACCAGGCGCTCAAGTATGAATCCAAACAGGAGTCTTTATTCAGACCACCACATGACATTTTGGCCCCTTAAAAAGTTATTTGACATTTCGGCCCCAGCTGGAACTTTTGTCAAGTATTTAAAGGCTCCAGTTCGGTGCCGAAATGTCTTCATTAGAAAAAACAAGCCTGTAATCAGACATACAGTAAATTTTTAGGCTATTCATCATTAAACCGATAAGGGACATCTAAATTTTCAATGTAAGAGGTGAAAGAGGACAACTTTACTCAACATTAGGGTGTGCCTGGACACACCAGATACAACACTTGAACATGGTAGACATTCACAAGAACATGTTAATACATGTCACAAGGATCTTCGTATTCCAGTATAACAGGCATCTGCCTGGCCTCACCAAAGATCTCAAAGGGAAGTAACAATGCAAGAATAAAAAATGAATAGCACAAAAAATATTTTTTATTACTCACATAAAAATGGTAAAAAAACAGCGCTGCAGGCATTTAAGATCCAAAAAGGGGTGTATGTACAAGTGGCTCAACGCGTTTCGTCCCAATATAAATTTTCCCAAGGAAGTCCCTATCGGGATGAAACGCGTTGTGCCACTTACACATACACCCCTTTTTAGATCTTAAATGCCTGCAGCGCTGTTTTTTCCCATTTTTATGTGAGTAATAAAAAATATTTTTTGTGCTATTAATTTTTTATTCTTGCATTGTTACTTCCCTTTGAGATCTTTGGTGAGGCCAGGCAGATGCCAGTTATACTGGAACACTAAGATCCTTGGGACATGTATTAACCTGTTCTTGTGAATGTCTACCATTTATACATCACTCGGGGTTTGTGGGAATACACCCAATTTTTTATATATATTTTGTTTAGTTATATTCCCTTGTATTGTTTATTCACAATACTTTAACATGTCTATGGTTCTGAATAAGGACTCATGCTTGTACCCATACTTCAGTGCCCTATCATTCTGTGGTTTTTGCTTTGAATAGCAAGGATGGCCGAGAAGAGGACTCAAATGGTCAGTCAACATTGCTGGGGCATACAAGGACTGTATGTTTTCCAGAAAAAGCTGCAACTCCAGTCTCTCTGCATTCGCAAAGGTTCAATGTGCTTCATATGCCAGCATAGTAGAGTAATATTGTGGAATTTCCCTGAAATTGTACCAGAATATACCGTCCAATTTTGGGCACTTATTTTACGAAAAGATATTATGGTGCTAGAAAAGTTATAAGGAAAGGCTAACAAGCTTAAACCTGTTTAGTTCAGAGAAACGATGCCTTAGAGGGGGTCTGATAACTTTATATACAGTAAATATATATGGGCCCCATTATAGACCATTGTTTCGAAACCTATTCATTAATACCGTAGGACTACACACACACAGGGTTCTTCAAAGACCACAGAATTCCACCGGTGCTCTTTTGTTCCCCGCACGTTCGGGGAATTTTCCCCGACCCTGCAGTTAACTCATTGCAGGGTCCCCGAAGAACAGGGGAACAGCCGTCGACCGCATCGGAAAAACATCCTAACAAATACTAAATGCAACCGACGATCCTCCGGAAAACCCCCGAATGCATCCGAAAAGAGCTGCCGATCTGCCTACCACATGCCGAAATGCACCCGACGATCCAACGCAAAACCCCCAATCTCATCCAGAAAAAGCAGACAAGCCGAAGAACGGGGGTAAAAAACATAAAAGTAAAAAAAAAGAAAAAACCCAATAAACTACTGCACGAAAATACCTGGAAATTACATATAAGGTCCTACGAATACTATTGAAAAGGTCTGTTACAGAGAACAAAAAAATACAAAAATAATCAGGAAAAAAAAATTTTGATGAAAAAATCCCAAAAAATGTTAAACCAAATCCGAAAAAAAAAAAAAAAGACTTTTTGCTGATGATTAAAAGAAAAATCTTAATTGGGGGGAAAGGATTTTTTTTACATTGAAACCTATGGGATTCGCCTGATTAAACCTGCCAAATGAAAGCACCGAACATCAGGGCATTTCGGGGCAATTCGGTGTTCTCTGAATAGATTACCCATTGCTTCTCTATGTGGAGCTCACTGCTGCCGAAGATCACTGTATTTCATTGGCAATTCGCCAATATCTGGCCGACTGCCTGCTTTTTCATTAGTCGAACAGTTCCGAAATTGCACCGTACGGAAAAATTCACTGATGCAATTTCGGAGACAAATCTTTGGATAACCACTATCAACACAAACAGGGTTATTCAGAGAGCAGTGAAAAGCAGGAGAATGGCTGGAGAATGAAAAATTCTAGGTCAAAATAGCCGGTTTAGAAAGTGAGATAAAAGGGAGAATTTTTCTGGTTTGGCTATTTTGACCTACTATTTTCCATTCTCCAGTCATTCTCTTGCTTTTCACCGCTCTCTGAATAACCCTGAAAGTCATCCATTTAGAATGAAATCAAATTCAGCCTGAAGCATAGGAAAGGTTTTTACAGTGAGAACAATAAAGTTGTGGAATTCTCTGCCTGTTGTGGTGGTTGGGTCAGAGTCTGTACAGACTTTTAAACAACGGCTGGGTGACTTCCTGCAGACACAGAATATTAAGGGTTATAATATTTAATATGTGCTAGTGGCTGCTTGATTCAAGGAGAAAACTGACGCCATTTGGGGTCTAGAAGGATTTTTTTATCCAGTATGTTGCATATTGGCGAGCGCTTCAGACTGGGTTTTTTGCCTTCTTTTGCATCAACAGCAGTAGGTGATGTGTGACAGACTGAACTCGATGGACGCACATTTTTTTCTAGCCTATGTAACAGAATTAATCTAATACACTCACATTGGATTTCTGTTTGTTTAAAATAGATGCGTGAAAGCAGAGCAGTAAATACAACATAATAGTAGTAGAATACTAGCATAATTATTAATAAAAACTCATTGTTCCAAGACTAAATCGGATTGTCATTTGCGTATTATGGATTTTTTTTAGCTCTCTTGAGACGCAAGTGGATACATAGTAGGGAGGGGTGCTAAAGGGGCATGGAGAGATAGTGAGACACATTTGAAAGTGAGAAAAGATGATGAAAACACTCATGTGGATGGATAGTGTGAAATAGTGAAAAACACTATTTGGGAATACTTGGTTATTGCTCATTCTTATGGCGTAAATAAAACCGCTGGATATGTCCTCATGCATTTAATTGCTAATAATTCAAATTATTTTCAAATGCTGCTATTATAAGCCCATCTAAAAGGTCAATATAGATCTCGCTCGCTCTCTCTGCCTTAGTCACTTGCTTAGCTTTGTTGTACTTGAGACTAGTGGAAAGCCTGGCATTAGCAACATTGAAGGAAAATATGGATAATGCTGTTAAGAAGTAACAGAGGCTTTTGTTACCTATCTCCAGAAACTTATTACAGAGACAAGGGCTTGCATTCCCTGATCTTGCTACTTCTGAGTCCACTCATTTATGACTGCTCATGCTTTGCAGTGCTGGACTATATACGGTATCTTAGGGACTCCAGCTGACTGGGGGCTAATGAGAAATTCTCAGCATTTCCAACTGCAGACACGAAAAGGGTTATTCAGAGAGCACTGACATGTCAGGGAAATTTCAGTGCTCTTTCGTAAGGTGCACCTCGGCGACTCCAGTTCGCCGACCCAGTGATGAATTCACTATTCTCTAAAGCAGTGGTTCTCAACCTGTGGACCCTCAGGACCCACAATTGTCCTTAGTCATTAAGTCGCGACCCAAAAATAATTGAATTTCTGAAACATTGTAATTTATTTCACAAAACAACATGAGCAATGAGCAATACAATGTATTCACTTTTTAAACAATTTTGGAAACGAACAGGGATTCTTTCCAAAATGGATAGTGCAGTATTTGCAGCACTAGTGAAAACAAAAAGTGCTGTTCAGGCAAAAACCCAATAAAATAAACTGTAAATTGAAACCTATACAATTAATTAGAACTTAAGGGAAAACTGGGGGATGCTTCTTGCTCTTAATAAGTGTCTCAAAGTCTGGGGTGATGACAGACAAAGCAACTCTAATTTAAGTCACTACTGAATGACTAATAAAATATTATAAAAAACTTAAACTCATCTGCTCCGTGCTCCCCCGCCGTCTGTCTGTGCCGCTGCGCACATTATTTTTTCGTAGCAGCCTGCCCTCCCTGAGTCTACGCAATTTGCATAGCTGAACGCTACGCTAATCGCATAAGCTCAAGCTGGCCAAGAGATTGAGAAGTCTGCAGTGCGCGTCTGGCGTCGCCTACTTCTTGAACTTACTGAAGAGCAATGGAATAGCTTGGACCAATGTGAAAGCACCACTGGTGCAAGCCATTCAAAGAAACGCCTTCATGGGAGGCTGGCTTATATAAATATACTTTGCTTCACTGAGATGTGCATTGTGCACAGTGGCTCCTGGTGTTGGGAGTACAGAGCTGCTGCCAGTCACTGAGTCCCACCCCACACCTCCCATTACAGATTCTTTCCCCTTCCCATCTTGCCATTTCAGAGTAACTTACTGATGCAGCGGGTCCCAGGTGGTGCCTGGGAACATTGAGGTAGCCACGCCACCTGGGACCCACTGCCGCAGGTATGATCCCGCATCAGCGGGTCCCAGGCATTCGAGAGACCTGGGGGCACTTGCCCCGTGACCCAGTCAACCCCTGGCCGTGACCCACTTTTGGGTCGCGACCCACCACTTGAGAAACACTACTCTAAAGGGTCCCTGAAGTGCACTGAACGTTGAGCCGCCAAAGACCGCTGCTGCAGACCCCGATCAGCTCGCCGAACGCTGAAGACAGCCGATCAGCCTGCCGAATACCGCTAAACTGACCTAACTGCAGAACCCCCCCACCGAGCTCTATTTTTTAAAAAGTGTTTAAAACAATAAAAATGCATGGAAATATGTGGAAATAATAAAAAACATCCTATAAAAAATGAAAAGGTCTGTTACAGCAGTGGTCCCCAACCTTGATTCTCAAGACCCACTAACAGGCCAGGTTTTAAGGTTTCTCTTGGGGAAATGCAGACTGAATCCTGCAATCGCAGGAAATCATATCACCTGTGCTGTGCTTCACATATCTGGCCTGTTAGGGGGACCTGAGGACCAGGGTTGGGGATCACTGTTGTGACGGATCGGCCGCCACAATATTTAGTCTAATTTCATTCTAATTTAGTTATATTTTGTTTACCCTTTAATTAGGGATGCACTGATACCAATACTAGTATCGGTATCGGTGCCGATACTGCCGTTTGCATGAGTACTTGGTACTAGGGCAAATGGGCCGATAACTCCCCACGATACCGGAAGCCAGTGCGGGGCTGGGGAAGCTGGCCGCATGCATGAAAAGCATATGGCCAGCGTTCCACTCTGGCCGGCCGCAATACTTACCCAATGGTGGGTCCAGTCGCAAGGCTGTGACGCGGCCGCCGAGCCATGGAGGCCGTGACGCTGCCACCAGCTGGAGGCAGCGTCAAGGCCTCAACAGCCCGGCTGCGGCGTGATCGCGTCATAGCCCTGCGAAGGGATCCACCGGCCAGCATCCGTGTGGCAGACGCTCTCTCCGAGCCTGGCAATCTAGTTGAGCTGGGGGCAATCTACCCACATGTGTGAGCTGGGGGCAATCTACCCACATGTGTGAGCAGGGGCAATCTACCCACATGTGTGAGCTGGGGGCATTCTACCCACATGTGTGAGCTGGGGGCATTCTACCCACATGTGTGAGCTGGGGGCATTCTACCCACATGTGTGAGCTTGGGCAATCTACCCACATGTGTGAGCTGGGGGCAATCTACCCACGTGTGAGCTGGGGCATTCTACCCACGTGTGAGCTGGGGGCATTTTTATGAGGTATGTTCTTATTGAAAAGTGGTCACATGACATAAAATAAAAGTATTGGTACTCGGTATGAGGGAGTACTTTTAAAAAGTATCGGTACTCGTACTTGGTCTTAAAAAAGTGGTATCGGTGCATCTCTACCTGTACTTCTTTGAACGATTTCCCGTTCGATTTACTGTGAAAATGTTCCCAGTTTTCTATTTAATGGTGTTTTTCCCCTGCACAGATCCTGCCAGTAACCATGGACTACATGCTTGCTACAATGCAGGGGCGGACTGGGCCGGGGGACAGGGGGAACAAGTGCCTGCCAGGCCCCTCCTGCACAATATTGCCTGCTGCCGCATGCTTCCTACGAGTTTCCGCCAGCGTAAAACTTGGCTGCTCATGTGGGTTTCACCAGCCAGCCGCGTGACCGCTAGATCGCGGCTGGCTGTTGGAACCCACGTGAGCGGCAGGGTTTCAAGCCGGCGGCTGCTCGTAGGAAGCATGCGGTGGCCAGCAATACTGTGCAGAAGGGGCCTAGCAGAGGAGAGGTGAGCTGGGGGCAATATATATCCCTGTGTGAGCTTGGGGCAATATATATCCCTGTGTGAGCTGAGGGCAATATATATCCCTGTGTGAGCTGGGGGCAATATATATCCCTGTGTGAGCTGGGGGCAATATATATCCATGTGTGAGCTGGGGGCAATATATAGCCATGTGTGAGCTGGGGGCAATATATATCCATGTGTGAGCTGGGGGCAATATATATCCCTGTGTGAGCAGGGGGCAATATATTTCCATGTGTGAGCTGGGGGCAATATATATCCCTGTGTGAGCTGGGGCAATATATATCCCGGTGTGAGCTGGGGCAGTATATATCCCTGTGTGAGCTGGGGGAAATTATATATCCCTGTGTGAGCTGCTGGCAATATATATCCATGTGCGAGCTGCTGGGGCAATATATATCCCTGTGTGAGCTGGAGCAATATATATCCCTGTGTGAGCTGGGGGCAATATATATCCATGTTTGAGCTGCTAGGGCAATATATATCCATGTGTGAGCTGCTGGGGCAATATATATCCATGTGAGCTGGGGTCACTATATCCGTGTGAGCTGGGGCCAATATATCCATGTGAGCTGGGGCAATATACCCATATGTGAGGTGAGGGCAATATACCCATGTGTGACGTGGGGGAAATATACCCATGTGTGAGGTGGAGGAAATATACCCATGTGTGAGGTGGGGGCAATATATCCATGTGTGAGGTGGGGGCAATATATCCATGTGTGAGGTGGGGGCAATATATCCATGTGCGGTGTGTATGAGTGAGTTTTATTGCTCTGGAGCTCTGTGATACGCTCATACACACCGCACATTACTGTGAGTTTTATTGCTGTGGAGCTCTGATACAGTTATGCGCAGTGTGTTTGAGCGTAACGGAGCTCCACAGCAATAAAATGCACAGTAATGTGCGTGTGTATGAGCGTATCACAGAGTTCTACAGCAATACAACTCACTGTAATGTGCGCTGTGTATGAGAGTAAGTTATATTGCTGCGGAGCTCTGTGATAACGCTCATACACAAGGGCCTGAGTTGCTGCACTATGGGCCTCTGGGTCATACTTGGCCCCTGGGCCAAAAGTTGCCAGTCAGCCCCTGCTGCAATGTATCAGTTCACTGAAACAGCCTGGCTGCTGGTTTGTCTGTATATTTCCTGTGCTGTTAATAACTTGCTCCCTTTTGTGCCCAGCTTGTACCAGTATCAATTGTACAAACAAAATATGTTATTAGTGTCCCTGTAAAGTTGTCACGGTTTGCCACGGGGAAACTGCGATACCGGAACGGTGGGAACCCAAGAGGCGGAGTATACCAGATCGTGAGAGCCACTACACGAAGGGTGAGATGGAACTGTACAACCCTATTCGTGACAGTGGCCGAGACGTCAGGTGCTGATGGGTATAGAGGTATAGGCACGGGGGTACTGGAGGCTTGACACGACGAGCAGTTCTTAGTATATGAAAACACAGTAGCACAGTAACAGGCCCATATGGGATTGTAGTACTCACGGTAGACGATAGGTATATCAAGGCACAGAGGGAACGTAGGATACTGCTGTACACTGTTTGCGGAGGTAACCTCGAAGCTGTGAAGTACTGTGGCAGGTTGGTGGCCTGAGGTTGATAAAGAGGCTGGAAAGGCTTGAGTGCCGAAGCGGATAGAGGTGCTGGATATGCTGTAGCAGGCTGGAGGTCTGAGGCTCGGCGAGACGGCTGTGAAGGCTGAAGTGCCAAAGCGGATTGAGGTGCTGGATATGCTGCAGCAGGCTGGAGGTCTGAGGCTCGGCGAGACGGCTGTGAAGGCTGAAGTGCCAAAGCGGATTGAGGTGCTGGATATGATGCAGCGGGCTGGAGGTCTGAGGTTCAGCGAGACGGCTGTGAAGGCTGAAGTGCCAAAGTGGGTTGAGGTGCCGGATATGCAGTAGCAGGCTGGAGGTCTGAGGTTCGGCGAGGCTGAAGTGCGGCCGCTGTATGACTTGGAGACAATAATACACACAGTCCATGTGCTAGGAATCATACTCAATAATTGGGCATTTACTCACAGCTCTGTAGCCTCTTTTAAACCGATTCCCGCCGTTACCTGGCGTCTGACGTCATCTCCCGGCGCCGAGGACACCTAATCCCTTGCCGGGGTCCTCACTGATATAGTGCGCATGCGCGCGCCGGCCGCTGTCTAGGGGATAAGGTGCCGGAGGATGGAGTTGCGGTAACCACAGCGGCCGGTTGCGGTTCGCCGATGATGGGACGGACAGCATCAGTGTCGGGTCCGGCGGGTACCGGGTGGCACCAGGGGGCGATACTGACAAAAGTGCACCCGGCCTGCCTAAAACTGTAAGCAGGAGGCTTCCCAGGAGTAGGGATGGGCTGGCGGTTCGATGTGAACATTGACCGTTCGACCGTTTGTTGAACGGCGAACATTTCCGCGTGTTCGCCCACAATGGACCACAATGCACTTCTCCACTGGCCTGAAGCTTGTAATTGGCTACAGCCTTGCACCTGACCACAGGTCAGGTGCAAGACTATGCCAATCAGGGCTCAGAGTCCTGATTGGGCAAATTTTGCGAAATCATGGGCTCACAGAGCAAAGTCCCGCAGCACACTATATAAGGCTTCCCCACAGCCCCAGCGTGTGTTTGTTGCAGGAGTGAATCAGAGAGGAGAGGAGATTGTTGCATATCAGCATGTATCACTGAGTTATACCAGAGTTCTGGGAATTTGAATCAGTGTGTTGGCACTGCCAGGCTATCAGGGTGTATCACTGACATACCAGAGTTCTGGAAAATCTGTATATCTTTAATTCTAGATACCATAGAATACCACAGTTGAATCAGAGTTCATCTAGATCTTTAATCTGTATCTTTATGTATTCAGAGTAGGGATGAGCCGAAAACCCCCGAGTTCGGTTCGCATTCGAACTTTTCAAAAGTTCGCATTCGAACTCGAACTTTTCAAAAGTTCAAATTCGAACACGAACTCAATACAAGTCAATGGGATTCAAAGTTCGATTTTTAGAGTGCCCTCCAAGAGGGCATATATGCTAGATATTTGCCATAAAAGGTGTATGGGGGTCCGGGTAGTGCCTTGGGGGACAGGAAACAAGGACAAAAAGTAAAAAAAAAAAAAAAGGTTTTAATGGGACAGGGAGTTTTCCATGAAATAAGTGTAGCGCTCACTCCCGGAGGAGCCGCTGAATAAACCTCAGGATAGTCTCACCGCACTAGGAAATAACTATACACCAGCACTGTTGTGGATTTTTAGGTATTATATTCTTTACTGATCCCAATAAAGCAGCATATATATCGCATATACAGTATTTGAATGACAAGAATTCGTAACGAGGGAAAAACACGCGGCGGTAAAAGAAACGGCTAACCCCCTCAGTTCTGGAGTGTAAGTCCCGTGAATAATAGCTCAAAAAATAAATATGTGTGTTGTCTTGGGTACCCGGGTACTGTGTTCAACTGGCCAGTGAATGAAACAAAACAATCTTTGACTAGTCACCGTTGGGGCCCTGTGAATTTAAACAATATTGCAGCGTGCGTTTCTATATTGGAACTGCTGCCTGGAGGCCTCTCACCAATCCGATGAACGAAACTGTCCAGCTCTCGATGCCTCGACCACAAGATCTTCTCCGCTGTATTCTGGGACTCTGTGCTACTGAATCTGCTCTCAGCTTGCCCAATTTCCGCAACTGGAACACCGATCCGCTGCCTGCACTCCCAATCAATTAGCGCAGCCTCCCAACACGGGGTCCTGCCAGAACTAGCTTTTTTTCCTCCAGACCTCTCAGCGCTGCGCAGGTAGGTCTCAACGCGATTACTGTCCCGATCTCTAGCACCCGTTAGACAGCATCTGTACTCTGGCCTGGTTGCGATCCTTGACAGCTCTAACGTGCGTCCTCCACCTTTCACTGCTCCGCTCACTCTGCTTCTGCCTTGCACGAGGCTGCTGATCGTTTTACTCTTCCTGTACCACCTCCTTCCTGTCCTCATGCAAAGGATGATGGTACATGTAGTTCGGTTTTGTCCAGCATAGTCTAACAATGTCTCTGTCTCCCTCTGGTGGCAGCAATAGTTCAATGCACCAGAATACAGTGTTTTTTTAAAGCAGCGCTACATAAGGTTTAAAAATAAAAACGAAAAATTCCTTCAAATATCGTGCCTAGGTGGTCCCCATAACCTGCCCGTGAAGTGGCGGATTTCTAGGATGTATAGAAACATTTAAAAACAATGTCCGGGTCCGGGTAGTGCCTTGGAGGACAGGAAACCAGGATAAAAAAATAAATAAATTAACCCCTTCACTGCTGACGACGTGGACGACACGTCCTCAGTTACTCCCACTGTATGCTGAGGACGTGTCCCACACGTCATCAGCTTTGCGGGACCCCTGGCAGAGATACTCACCTCTCTGTCTGGGGTCCCGCGGCGTTCTGACTTCAACGTCCTCAGACGCTGAAGTCAAGCTCCTCCCAACGTAAATGACGTCATCGCGCCATGCTCGAAGACGTCATTTCCAGGCGACCCCCGGTAATGTCGGGAGATCGCCTGGAAGGGAGAGAGGGATCCGTTCGGATCCCACTCCCTCCTGATCGGGAGGTCCCACAAAAAAAAGCCAGGCACCGCTTAAAAGGGAAGAGTCTCCCCTTTTAAGCGGTGCCTGGCTTTAACCCCTTAGGCACCGGGTCGCACTTCGGCTTCTTGCGGCGCTGAAATGCGGCCTAGCTCTGGTGGGGGCTGCCATCTTGGATGGCGGCTCCTGCCCCGGGTCCCCCCTCACTGCTTGACCTCCTCACGCATAGCGTGATGACGTCAGATAGCCGGGGAACCCCTAGCTGCCCGGAATCCCCCGATATCTCCAGAACCGTGTCAGCTAGGGGGTCATGGAGGGTGTCAATCGAAAGGCCTGAGCATGGCCTAAAGTAGAAAAATAAAAAAACATGTATTTTTTTGTGTGTTATTTTTATTAATGCAGCAATATTCTTCACATTTCAATTATAATGTGAACAATGATGCTGCACTAATTATTTTTTTCTATGGTGTGCATTTGCTAAAAATCACATAATTCCCCCCAAAAAATTTAAGTCCCCATTTCTAATTTTTGTACAAGCGCACCCCATAGAAAATATAACCGCAAATGTTCATGTGATAAAAGGTGAAAAAAAACACTTTACACGCTGCAGATGATTAAAATTTCAAGTTTTATTGCATTTTTTGTTATAATATACAGGCAGAACATGACATATACATATAAAAATGATATATTATGAATCTGCCGAGTCTGGCGGAAAGAACGATATATAATATGTCTGGGTCGTATATTAAAATGTGGCTTCAAATGATCGTGTTTAAACATGATGAACGAAAGCGGTAAAAATTAGCTCAGCACACAGCGGTGAAATGCCTCACCAGTGAAGGGGTGAGAATCTTTGCACCTAAACATTAGTTTTTAATTCAATATCTAATAAACCGTTGCTTATAATATTCTGCAGTAAAGAGTCTCTTTATTTCTAGATTTTAGTATTTTTTAAGCATTTTTTCCTTTTATCACATTTTGGTTTTTTTCGAACTCGAGCCGAACACGCCAAAAAGTTACGTTCGACGAACTTTCGAAACTGCCGATGTTCGAATCGAACTCCGAACTGATCGAACCGAACAGCTCATCCCTAATTCAGAGTTGAATCTGGGTCTTGCCAGCTATCAGGGTGTTGCAGCCTGCAGGAGAGGAAGTGAATCAGAGAGAGTGTAGAGGACATTGGCAGCCTTGCAGGGAAAATATCAGTGAAATCGCTGACTTATAGCAGAGCTCTGAATATCTTTAATTTAGATAACACAGTTGAATCAGAGTTCTGCATATCTCCAATCTATATAATGTTCTTGAACCCAGGACGTACTTGAAAACAAGAGAAATCTCAATGTATCCTTCCTGGTAAAATCCTTTATAAATAAATAAACTAGGACAGCAGCAGCGACCAGACGTGTTCAGGCAGAGCTCTGCAAATATTTCCCTAAATTTGGGGTTTTAGCGATTTCTTTCCCAATCCTTAACCCTCTGCCCTGCATATACTTTGCTGGTCATCGGGAGGAAGCGTTCCGGAGCCCGATTTCCCCCTCCTCCGGACCCAAGAGACGTTCGGGCCTGTTTTACTACAGGCGCGATTGCGGCCTGGAGCTGACATCGAAGCCTGCTGTGGATTACCTCTTGTGCCCCGTGCTTCACGGCTCCCGGATGGGTAAGAGGGGCAAGAGTGGCGGAGTTGCGGCAGACCCCGGTACCCCGGACATCCGGATCTCGCTGAGTGGGGGACGAGGCCGGCGACTGCCGACGATAGACCTGCCCGGCCCTGTGAACGAGAACCCTGCGGGGGAGGACGCCGAGGGCCTGTCACCTGGCCCACAAGCATTGGCACCTGTGATGTCGGAAGAAGATCTCCCAGCCACACGGAGGGACATCCGCACCTTACTGGCGGATGCCAGGTCTGCTTGGCAGTCAGAGCTGCAGTCCCTTGATGCCAGCCTTGCTAATACCCGGGCTCAGGTGGGAGAGATTCAGGCACGTACTCAGGAGATGGAGGGAGTGCAGGCCGCGACCTCTTCCCTCCTGGTGGCGCTTCAGAAGCAGGTTAGCGGCTTGCAGTCAACAGTGATGGCCCTAGAAACAAGACACCGGCGGAGGAACCTCAAGCTCAGAGGTATACCGGAGTCTGTCCGTGACGCTGACTTGCTTGCCTACACTCATCGTTTTGTCTCGGCTGTCCTCCCCACCCTGTCGGTCCCTGTGGGCTCTGTGCTGTCGGCCATCAGAATTCGAAAGGCAGCCCTGGCACCTGCGAGAGCCCCCCGAGACGTTATAGTGGTGCTTTGCGATGTGTTTCTACACGCTAAAATTTTTACCACGGTGAGGAATATTCCCCTGATCATTTTTGAAGCTGCCTCCATTGCGATTTATAGGGATCTCCCCTTTTCTCTTTTGGCGGCTCGGAGGCTCTTCAAACCTGTTACTGCCATGCTTCGCGCTCACGATGTACGTTATAGATGGGGAGAGCAGGGTTCCTTGCTGATCAGCTGTGGTGATGGACGCACGATATCGGCGTCCACGGTGGAGGAAGCAGACACCTATCTCCGGGAGCTGGGCCTGGTTGCTCCTACGTTGGGTGGGGACACTGTGGAGCGCACAGCAGCTTCCCCATCTTCTTCGAGAGAGCCGGACTGAGCGATACAGACTCTCCCACAGGACATCATTGGTGCTCCCCTGGCAAGAGCCAAAGTTTTCTTTTTCTGAGACACCCCACCTTTACTGATAGCCCCCTCGTTAGTGAGTTCCCCCTTGTTTGAGACCCATTTGCGACAGTCACCCGGCTGGGGACTTAACTTTTTCTCCAGAGACTCTTATTTTGCGCTGTATACTGAGGACTTAGATTCATGCTTTGTCTTTTTATTTTTTCCCCTACCCTTTTTTTTTATTTTCTATTTACTCCCTCTTGTTAATTATTATAGGTGCTCTACCTGCTGTGATGGTGTCCCTCCCTTAACTCCCCTCTCTCTCCCCTTTTTTTTTTTTTTGGCAATTTCTGGGTTGCTATGGGGCGCGCCACCACGGCTTTATTTGTCGTGATTGGCCCTCAGTCTCCCGGGCCTCGTGACACTACCCCTCCATGGCCTCCCTCGGGAGCGTGCCAGGAGAGTCATGGAAATGGTCTTTGCCATTCCCCTCTCCCTCCCTTTCTCTCATCTTCCCACCCCTCTCGTGTTTTTTTTTTTTTTTTGGCAATCTCTCGGTTGCCAAGAGGTGTGCCACCGCGGGTTTTCCTGTCGTGTTTGGCCCTCGGGCTCCCGAACTTTGTGGCTCTGTCCCTCCATGGCCTCCTTTGGGAGTGTGCCAGGAGTGTCACAGCGATGGTAGCTGTCACCCCCCCTTCTCTTCCCCCACCATCTTCTCGTTTGAGTTGCATATAGCACCACCCCCTTACTTTTTTCTTTATTTTTTATGTTTGACAGTCTTGTTACACTGTGTTTTACACAATGTTACTGCATGGCCCTGTGAGGCCCTTCTCACATGCTTGATTACTTGATGACCATATTGCAAAATAAAAAAAATTGAAATAAAAAAAATAAATAAATAAATAAATAAACTAGAGTTGAATCAGAGTTCTGCATATCTCCAATCTTTATACCAGAGTTGAATCAGAGTTGTGTATATCTTTAATCTATATATCACTCACCATGTCAGAAAGACCAAAAAGGAGAGGCAGACGCTCCCAGACACAGATAAGAGGGCAAGCAGCCTGTGTGTCGGAAGGCTGGGCCCCTGGTCGTCGTGGACGTGGTTCATCCTCTGCAGGGGATAAGGGTAAGGGCAGACCTGGATACCTTTCCAGCAGATGATCCACTGGCTTACTGGGTGTTGAGATTGGATCACCGGCCATAACTTAGCCAATATGCTATGCAGCTACTAGGTTGCCCTTCATCCAGTGTGCTTTCTGAAAGGACGTTCAGTGCCACTGGAGGTTTTGTCACAGACAAAAGAGTGCGTCTGTCCGACTCTGTAGACCGGCTGACATTTATAAAAATGAATCAGTCCTGGATCAGCAGCTATCACTCCCCTGATGCTGATGTAACTGAATAGATCGGAGATCTCTTCTGCATTCCCAAAACCTCCACCAATGCACTCTTCCACAATACCTCAGAGGGGTTACGTTGTGCAGGCACTAAAGGCCCAATATTTGGGTGCACTGACGCGTGTACCAGATTCTTATCATTTTAATATTTGACGGCAGGATCCATCCCTGCACTCTTCCACAATACGTCAGAGGGGTTACGGTGTGAAGGCACTACCTGGCACCAAAGGTCCAATTTTAATGCACCTGTTGTTACTTTCATCCAAAGCCTGCTTAAGTTCCACCGTAATGTAGCCAAAAATTCACTAAACTTGTTCTGTGTGTCCTAAAACGTCTCCTCTTTTCATACAGGCTGCCACCCCAAGCAGTGGTTTATGAATAGATTAAAAGGAAAACCATTTACCGTCATCTGAAATATTTTTTTCTTTTTAAATGTTTCTATACATCCTACAAATCCGCCACTTCACGGGCAGGTTATGGGGGCTGCCTAGGCACGATATTTGAAGGAATTTTTCATTTTTATTCTTAACCTTTATGTCATGGAAAAATCACGGTTCCTTTAAAAACTTTTTTTAAAACTTTTTTTCCTTGTTTCCTGTCCCCAGGGCACTACCCAGACCCCCATACACCTTTTATGGCAAATATCTTGCATATATGCCCTCTTGGAGGGCACTCTAAAATTCGAACGTTCGCGTCCCATTGACTTGCATGGAGTTCGAATAGTGTTCGAATCCGTACTTTTTCAAATGTTCGTGATCGAGTGCGAACCGAACACGGGGGTGTTCGGCCCATCACTACCCAGATCATCGTGAATTGATGGCAGGTTGCCAAAACCCGACTCCTGTTCACCCGCGTGCCCTGGAGCCACCTTTGCCCCCACGATGGCGCTTTTTGGTCATTGGGTCCCCAGGGGTGGTAGCCTGGTGTGGGGTTAGGTTTTTTTTTGAGAAAGGATTTTACCCGGAAGGATACATTGAGATTTCTCTCATTTTCAAGTATGTCCTGGGTGGCAAGTATGTACCGTTGGGTGTCTTGCCAAGGACACTTACTGGAGAGGTTGCTCGCTGGGATCGAACCCATGACTCCACAGGCTCTCTCCATGCAGAGCAGTGACATTACCTCTACTCCATCCAGCCGGTACAAGCGCCACCGGAAACCCTCCCATCCAATGGTCCCAAGATACAGCAGCTACCAGGGGCGGACTGAGCCATTGGGCACTGCCCGAGGGCCCGGATTGGCCCTGCAGTCCAGGCAGGTGTCTGGCCCACTGGGTCTCCCATTTACTTGGCAGCGTGTGGGATCAAACTCCCTCCCAATCAGTCTTTGGCGAATTGACAGCTCTCTGAATAGCCGAACTGCCACAAAATTTCACAGTATGGTGCAATTCGGTGGCAAGTTCGGTGCTCTTTGAATAACCCTTTAAGAGGCAACTGAGTTGGCCGAGATGTTAGGGTCACTTGAGGGAGGTCACAACAAATGCTGCAAATACTAGAGATTTATGGAAAGAATGCGACCTAAATAAATGAGCATTTTGCATATTTTACACAATGCATGTTTGTGTGTATATGTAGTACTGTATGCTTTAAAAAAAGAAAGAAAAAAAAAGAGGAGGTGGCAGTCCTGAGGATAATGTCAGTGCTACGGTAGTTTATCAGCCTTCAAAGGGCCCAGGTCTAATTTTGTCCCATACTGCCTTCTGTCTGTTCTTGAATATTTAGAAACACACAGTGATACCACATACCAATAAAGTGAATTCACAATATAATGCATTTAAAATAGTTTATCCACATTTATGTTCATATTTATTTTCATTTAACCAACCCTGCACAGAAACACAGATATTTGTATCCTTTTAATACCCAATCACATTTAACTGCTGTATTTAAAACCGATTTACTCCCGCTTTTACAAATGGAGAGGTTTTCATTTTTTTTCCCTCTTCATTTTTCCCATAAATTTGTTTTAAACCAGCAACCTGGAATTTCCCTTTGTTTTCCCTGTAAGCCTTAATGTTTTCATATGTTCTATAAAGCACAACTGTGCAGTGGCCTTCGCTTATGTCGTGTGTATAATTAAGGCACGTGCAATCCGACTTAATGGGCCGAGGGTTTTGTAAAAGCTAAATGAGCAGCCTATTGACTTGTAGCGCAGGCCGCGGCTTGCCACCTGACGCAACAGATGTCCAAAATTCCCAGTAAGTTTTGATTCTACATTTTCTTTGACGTTTCTGAAACAACAAGGCCAGGCCTATATAAATAAACATGTAACGCAGCATTCGAGAGACCCTGACTGCAGGGCAGGCCCATAGATATTTCTGTCCTGTCTTGTCTAAGAGCAGGTGCTGAGATGTCCCACCTGCTATAGAAAATCAGTTCTTCACGAGATTGAGTCAAGCGCTCCAAATGCCACCGTTAATGAGGTAATAATCACAGCTTCTGCCAGGGCATATTTTAGTGATACGATAATTCTCTCTTTTCAGGGAAGGGCACCATTATCTAGAGTTGTTTCGTCTACGTACATCAAGCCTTACATTTCAATGGACACATCAAACACAATGTATGCAAGATTGGACTCAACATTGACCGAGGGAGGTTCCAGAATAGAACTTTAAGAATCCTGCACTGACAAAATGAATTCTGGTCTTCATAAACAAGTAGACACAATATTTAATTTCTAGATTAATGTATTGTACAGGAAGGTAAAAAAACAAAGAAACCATAACATTATCTAAACAACAACAAATAATCTCAATCACTATACTCCCTTCCTCTACCTTGTTAAATACGTAAAGGGAGTTTGCAAGGTAGAGGGAGTATATTTAAAAGAAAACAAAAAAGCAAAACAAGAGGACATACAGGGTTATTCTCCCGCACATTGGAGAGTTCAATTCGCCGACCCTGTGATGAATTCAGCATTCACTGAAGGGTCCCCAAAGTGCGGCGAATCGACCTGCTGAACGCATCCGAAAAACCACTGCGAAACCACCGAATGAACTGAAAAACCGCCGAACAGACCACTGAATCAATCCAAAAAAAGCCATCATCCCGCCGAACAGACCACTGGAAAAAGCCGACAAGCCGCCAAACAGGGGTATAAATTTTAAAAAGAAACACAAAAAAACGCTGCAACTTTTAAAAGGAGTTTACAAAAAAATATTTTATGAAAATGCATGGAATCTATAAGGTCCTATGAATAATAAAAAAGGTCCTTCCCGAAAAAATTATCCTCCATTTAAATAAATTACAAGAGGGGGGCGTGGCCGGTCAAGCAGGGGAGCAGACGTGCTTTGATTGTGCTTAGCCAGATCCTGCAGAGAACGGGGATTTCTGTCTGGATTTTCCAGTGGATTCCCACATTTGAGTGCCCCTGGGAGGCTGGCCATCGGGTGGCAAGCTCCGGAGCTCGTTTTGGCCCCCCCTCTGGACCCGAGCAGAGAGAAAGGCCGTCGTTCCCTGCCTGGTGCGGCCTGTTGGTGGCCATTTTGAGGCCTAATTTGCGGCCTGCTCCTCGTTTGGCTGGATTACCCAGGCTGTCAGATGCTGTGCGCCGCGTGGATGGAGGGCCCCCATCCTTCGGCTGCAGCGAATGCCCCCCTAACGGGGAAGGTGGAAGAGGGTATGGACTGGTGGCAGCTGACTTGCTCACCCTGCACCAGGAGCCTGGGGGATGTGCTGGACAATCTGGAGGCATGCCTGGAGCAGTTGCCGGGAGACGATGAGACCCAGATTACACAAGGTACTTGGCGCCGACTGATGTCTGCGCTGGGGGTGGACCGGAGGACGGAGGCCCTAGCTGAAGCGGCGTCAGGGGATGCATACCCTGCCGGCCGCATGGATGACCTTTTTGTAATGGAGGAGAGAGAACCGCAGGATGCGGACGGGAGCTGCAGTGTCGATGGAGGTCTGGTCGCCGCGCTGCGAGTGGGCTTACGCCCTGACGAGATGACTACAGCCCCGGGGAAGGGACGAGCGCAGATCCCAGCTGAACGAGTGGAGGAGACAACAGGAGTTGAGGTCCCTGAGGCGCCTCCTGTGTGCCCGCTACTGCGGGCTGGAGCGGGGGAGTTGCCGGGCAATGGAGATCGTCCCTTTGGGAAGCTGCGGATTGCGACTTGGTCAAGCGGCATGATCTCGGCCGGGATAGCTCCACCATGGAAACTACCGGTATGGCGTACCCTTCAGAGAGGAGTCGTTCTAGCTGGAGCTGCCAGCCGCATGCACTTGTCTCCCCTACATTCACCTTGTAGGGCGGGCACGCTCGAGGAGAAAGCGGGGCCTGTGCGAGACCTGCAATACCTCCCCCATGTTATGCTGGGTGTCATGGCACCACTTTTGTTCAGAGATACAGGTTGAGAAAACTGCGCTACCCTATCTGCCGTGTTGTCCCCCCCCCCGATTTTTTCCTGATATTTCCCGAGTAAAAGATGATTTTTATTGAAGATGATTTTTATATCCCACGTGACCGCGGCTTGGGTCCTTCAAAGAGCGGAAGCGAGGGAACTTTCCCTTCGCCGCTCGGGGGTTGGATGCGCGCGGCAGCCGGGTAGAGGCTGCGAGTGCAGCCTCTACCCGGCTGCTGTGTGCATCTTGTAACCGCCGCGGCGAGCGCACAGCCGGCTCGTGCCGCAGCGGTTGCATGCGCGCGCAACCAACCGCTGCTGGTTGCGCGTGCATGCGCAGAGTAAGGCTTGGCGACGGACACGCCAAGCCTTACTCAATTATAGTATAGATTTTACCAGGAAGGATACAATGATATTTCTCTCGTTTTCAAGTATGTCCTGGGATGGCACTGCGGCCAAAGAAGATCGCAATATTTGGCCAATTGCCAGCTTTTTGAATAGCCGAATGGCCACGAAATTGCACCGTAAGATGCAATTTCATGACCAATTCAGTGCTCTCTGAGGCGAGGAAGCACTATAGTCTTAGATTAGAGGGGCAAAGGTTTAAAAGTAACATCAGGAAGTATTATTTTACTGAGAGGGTGGTGGATACATGGAACAGTCTTCCAGTTGAAGAAGTAGAGGATAAAACAGGCATTTTTGCTCAGTAATTTCTTTGCAAACAGCGTTTCACTTTTCAAACATTCAAGCAAACATTGCTTTTTTTTTTCCCACTCCATTCGTCTGCGGTGTCGGTTTTTTCCGTCGGCTGCTCTGCGCTGTGATCGGCTCCTGCTTGGGTTTCTCCGGCGTGTTCGGCGGGGTTAAACCAGATTTTTCGCGGGTTTTGGTGTGCGTTTGCCGAGTTTTGCAGTGAGTGTTTGTCTGGTTTGCGGCGGATTTTCCCTGCACTACGACGGCCCTGTGGTGCGTGCTGAATACACTGCAGGGTCGCCGAAATGGGATCGCCAAATCGCACCGAATTGAAGTGAACGAAAAGTCACCGAACGTGCGGTGACTGTTCGATTCTCTTTGAATAACCCGGTATTTTTCTGTGAAAATTGTGGCTTCATACACCACCAAAAAATACAACAGGGTCAGTCAAGTGCTGAATTCTTACAATATTTTTTTTTTACTTTCTTAATACTCAAGCTGAAGGAATGCCAGAGTTGGGGGAAAAAAATCATATTCAGTTAATTTGATCTAAAAATAAATAAATAAAAAAATGCAATTCTCCAATTCTGCTTTCTGATGAAGAACACCCCCCACTAAGCATTTCAGACTTGAGAGGTATGATAGAGAATAGAGGATAATTAGTATTTTTTATTATGAGGAGATACAAATATGTATATAATATAGTGATTTGACATTGCGACTGGAGATCTAAAATGAATACATAGATATGGACAAGGAGGTAAACAAACCAGAAAAAAAAAATTGAAAACATTGCCAGAAATCACTAATGACATGTGAGTGGCAGTGTCTTATCTATGTTAACCTTTAAGGTTGCTCATCCATCGAACACTTAATGCATTAAACATTATGTTGACAGGTCCACGGCTAATTTCAACATAGCCATATGGCTTAAAGAGTGAAGGGATTGCTCTTATTGGATACTCTACGTAAGGTTTCGTACAAATTGTTAAGATTTCTGAGTGGAGAGAAATAACTAGAAATGGGAACGGATTTGGAAGGAAGGTGGGGAGAAGAACGTGTAGATTAGCCGAAAACTGTGGCAGGAAACCAACATTCTGTATGTACACACAGGGAATGTCCAGGATATAACGTTCGCTTGCTTATTGTTAAAATGTTTATCTGAATCCTGTCATCGCTTGAGTAATGAACACGGCCAGAAAAAAAAAATTAAATAGAGTGGTGGGAACCAGGCTTCCCTCATATTGATGCTAAGGGGACTTATTTGATTGCTCTACTAGGAATATGTGGTTTTGATGCTTGTGTTATGGTAAGCTGTGGTAGAATAGGTCTTATGATTTGTTGAATCCGCTATGATACACTGTATATTGCAAAGAAGGCCATTTGATTACAAATACTATAGTGCAATTGCTAGATATACACACATCACATGACAAGGCTTTAGCTCCCTTAACCATTTTTCTACCATATCTGATGCTTCTTTCTATTCAGGAAGCAGGATGTCCACTCAAATAGTTCCCCCCCAATTTGCTTCCTCTATTCAAGGCCGTTCCTTAGTCAATTACATATATTCTGATGAACCACAATATCAAAACCACCTGCCGAATATCATGGAGGTCCACCGCGTGCTGCCAAAACAGCTTTGATGCCTCGAGGCATGGACTCCACAAGACCTCTGAATGTGTCCTGTGGTATTTGGCACTAAGACCTAAGGAGCAGATCCTACAAGTTGCAAGGTGGGGCAAGACCTAGAAGTTGCAAGGTCCATTGATCTGATCTGTAGTCCCACCACATGATCAGTTGGATTGAGATCTGGGTAATTTGGAGGGCAAGGCCACACAGTAAATACATCTTTGTCATATTCCTCAAACCATTCATGAACAGTGTTTGCAGTGTGCATTATTCTGCTGAAAGGACCCTGCCATCAGGGAACTCATTTGCTGTACATGGTCTGCAAAAATCTCTAGATAGGTGGTACTGTACGTGCCAAGTGTGTTCTCACACCTTTCTATCATGACCAGCATTAGGATTTTCAGCAATTTGTGCTACAGTAGCTCTTTAGTGTGATTGAACCAGACTGGCTAATCTTCGCTCCCCACGCTCATCGGTTAGCCTTGGGAATCCATGACCCTGATGACAGTTCACCGTTTCTCGTTCCTTGCATCACTTTTGGTAGGCATTGACCACTGCATACTGGGAACACCCCACAAGGCTTGGCATTTTGGTAATGCTCTGACCCAGTTGTCTGGCCATCACAATTTGTCCCTTGTCAGAGTCTCTCAGATCTTCTCACTTGCCCATTCTTCCTGCCTCCAACACATGAAATTCAAGAACTTACTTCACTTGCAGCCTAAAATATTCCACCCCATGATTATATGGAATATAAATTATGACAGATCCATATTAAAGCTTTACCAGAGTGAATTTAATCTTTTTTCCAATGTACCGTCCTGAAATATTAGCATTATATGTAGTGTATTTGCGACTTTGACTATCAGTCTGTGCTCACATCAACATACTGGTGTGATTAGTAAGAGGAGGCCTGTGTACTTTCATGCTATGATCATAGTAGATCTTATAAGGAACAACATATACCAAGACTGGTACGTAAACAGAGATAGGGCAAATAAACATGAGTGTCTACCTGCGTAACTCCTAGATGCTAAAATCAGAATGTTAGGTGTTTCCACCGCTGTCAATTCTAAACACGTTTTAAAATGAATTGTATTCCTAATTCTACAAAATGAGTTTCAACATGTAGCACTTTCATTATCTTTTAAATTTTTTTTTTTTTTACATGTTCATAAATAGATCCACAAGAGAACGGGATTTGAGAATTGTGCCTGTTTGAATTACTGCTCTGCTGAGAGCCGGCTGCCTAATGGAGAAGCAAAGAGAGGATGAGGCTTAATTTCTCGTTAATCATTTTCCATCTCTAATGAGCGGGGATAAATCTTCACACTTCAAATTTTCAGTTATCAGTTTATACTGCTCTCCCAACCATAAATTCATTTACACGACTCTCTGGTGGATAGTTATTCTATCAGATAAACTCACCATACCTTTAGAACGGTTATGATGTGGATTTAAACTGTGGTTGGGTCACAGCACCTTGTCCTGAACCACACATTCCTTTCCTCGCCATATGGGCTGTAACATAGCTGTAAAGGTTAATTCTAGCAATAGAAGTGTTATATGAGCAATGGTAAACTGTTAAAGATCGGAATAGCTTATTTAAATTCTTGGCATGACACTTTAGGTTTTCCTTTTGATTAGGAGGTAAATTTATACATATATTTTTAAAAGCATCTTTCAGTTTCTTCCCGTTCGAGAGATTTTCTTGCAATGATCAGTAGTGCCCTAAATATATTACATCTACTACCAAACTGCATCCTTTTGAAATCTTATAAAAAGCTGTAAAGAATTATATTTTTTATCCCTTTTCATGTGAATTATAGTGCAGCCGATTATTCTGTTGTGTTATGCAATTCTAGGGGTTAATCAGAAAGTACCGAAAGTTCGTTACTTTCTCATTCGGCGCACTTCGGCAATTCCATTTTGCCGATCCGGTGTTGAATTCACTATTCAGTACAGGGGCCCCTTAGTGCGTCGAACTTCGAGCCGCCGAATGCTGCCATGGAGCGCCACACTGCAAGGAAGAAAAAAAAAAAGTACCTCTGCCATTCTTCTAAAAAGGTGTTTAAACCAATAAAAATGAATGAAAATGTGTTAATAATAAAGTTCCTATAAAAAAAATAAGACTGTCCGTTAAAGAATTAAAAGAAAATAAACACTGTAAAAAAAAAAAAAAATTGGGAATGAAGAATTTTGCATAAAATATACAAAAAATACATCCAAAATGTCCCAAAAATAAAATGAATGAAAATAAACAAAAAATATATATATTTTTTTTACTGTGAATCCTATGGATTTGCCTGTTTAAACCTGTCGAACTAAATCACTGAAAATCAGGGCATTTCACTGACACTTCAGCGTTCTCCGAATACATTAACCATTACTTCTCTATAGGACAATTTCACTGCCACCAAAAATATGTCATGAAAAGGCCTGATTGATAATGTATCATATAGTTCAAGACCCTGGAAAGCTAGTAACTCTTAACCTCCCTGGCGGTATTCCCGAGTGAGGGTTAAATTTCACTACCGCGATCGGTAACGGCGAGCCACACTCGGACTATATACATACTCACTGCATCCTGCGCTCCGTCACTGTCTCCGCAGTTACCGCAGTGTGATCGCGGTGACCGGCGACTTGCTTCCCGTTTCCACTCCCTGCGAGCCACGCGATGCAGGGGGGCGGGACCAGGAGGCAAATTTTAACTGTAAAAAAAAATAATAATTGTAAGGTACAGTAAAATGTGGTTTGCGCAGCCCCAGGTTTCCAGATAAATAAATCAATATCACGTATCATACCAAGGATGTTTTACTGAGGCAAAAAGCAGTGACTAATATTGAAACCTGTTTTCAGAAAGATTTTCAGTGTTTTGGGCTTGATTATATTATTGAATATTATTTATTTCCATTATTTTGGTTAATTATTTTTGGGATAATAAATTATTATTTTGGTTTTCAGACTTTATCTGACTCCGTGTGTTTACTAGACTCTTGTTTTCACGGATTTCAGTGAGTTATTCCTAATTATTACAGGCTTACTATATAAAACAACACATTTCCTTTCCAAAAAAATTGAGACGCTTTTAGTCACAAAATTTTGAAAAAATTAGAATGCCAGGGAGGATAATACCCTTTGTTCCTATTACACTGTGTGAAACAAAACACAATTAGAGGCTTTGGTTTCTTTTAATGGCCATTAAGAGTGTAAAAGCACACCTGCCAACATCAACGCACCTCTAGTGAAGGGGAGTCCTATCCAAAAATGAAACCACAGGCTGCTATGTAGCAAACCATCACTGCTCATGCTGCTTTTCAGTCATGAGGCAGACTGGTGGGCCTTTATTTAATGCCCTCCCAGAAACAAAATACGGAACGGATCAGCTGCAATGATAACCTGGCTGGAGGTACAAACAAACATACAAAGTACAGGAGGAGTGGAGTCACGCCTATTCTCCAATGGGGTGGCTGCAACCACCAACTTGTATCCAGCCCAGCAACATGTATAAAACATAACAAAGAAGAAAAATCTCATCTGCGCTTATTCCTATTACACCGTGTGAAATAAAACACAATTAGAGGCTTTGGTTTCTTTTAATGGCCATTAAGAGTGTAAGCTCACCTGCCAACGTCAAAGCACCTCTAGTGAAGGGGAGTCCTATCCAAAAAATGAAACCACAGGCTGCTATGTAGCAAACATCACTGCTCACTCTGCTTTTCAGTCATGAGGTAGACTAGTGGGTCTTTATTTAATGCCCGCCCAGAAACAAAATCCACCAAAAGCGACCCGCTCCTCCTGTACTATGTAAGCGCAGATGACATTTTTTATACATGTTGCTGGGCTGGATACAATTGGTGGTCGCAGCCGCCCCATTGGGGAATAGGCGCGACCCCGCTCCTCCTGTACAGTACCCTTTATTGATGACATTTTTTCCTACTCCCATTTTTATCTACTCTTATTTCATCCCTTAAGAACATAAATGGGATTTAAAATTAGTACTGAATGAGTTGCAATTCCCATTCAATTCACACATTGTGTATAGCCCTGTACGTGTCTCATTCCATGGTTTGTCTGCCTCAAAAAAAATATGAAAAAAATGACTTTCAAACTATTTTGAGTTAAAAAATAATGACTTTGTAGCAAACCGTATTTTATCATTTGCTTTTTCTAATGGTTTGGTTAGAGTTGGGAATGTAAGGCAGAGCTCATACAAGTTTGGAATCTCTTATCTGGATTTATTAAATCCGGAAGATGCTGAAATCTGAAATATCCAGTCTTCTGAATTTCAGACTTATTTAGATCCCTAATGTGCCGGGTGGGTCCTGCTGCTCGCGACACTCCTCTGATGGCTGCAGCACTGTATGGAATATGCTGGGAGATTGTGCCGCTCCAGCGTGTGACATGCTACACAGAGACATGCTGGCCCTGTGCAGCATGTCCCTCCAAATTGGCTACTTGACATCTACCAGCATTTATGTACGCTGGAGCAGCAAGAAGTGGATCGAGGCTCCACTGACATGTTCCCCTTCCCCTCTGACAGCGTATTCTCTGAGACTTCAAAATCCAGAAGAATCCAAAATCCAGGATGCTCAAGATACAGAGCATTCTGGATAAGGTGTACTCAACCTATATTTCCTTGCGTCCAGGTTGGTTAAATGGGGACATTCCTTGAAGTTTTGTGGATCTCTTCAAATAATGTCCGCTGTCCAGATTTGGGTTAGGAGGACCATCTGCAGAATCCGTTTTCCAGTTTGGATTAAGGCACAAAACAAATATCCCTAAAGTCCTTTGGATTCCTAATGTTTAATTTTGGGTGAGAGACAATGTACATAATTGATATTTTCATACACTAAATATGGACACAATTATTTGAATGTAAGGGAAAATTCACTTCTATATCTTCTAGTCCCCATGTTTAGGGTAAAGAACGGACATAAGAATTAAAACTCTGTATTCATCTGAATATTTTGTCTGTTACCGTTAGTCCAATCACCCCAAGACAGATAGTCCTAGATCAGAGTTTGTGAGAAAGTTCTGCCTAACAATGTATGACTCCAGGGGGGAATACTAGGAGTAACTGTCAGGTTCGCTACCGGATGGGTACCGGCCGTGCTGTTAGGAGTACGATATGCATAGATATATACACACAACTGAGGGGAAGAATGGAGGCAGAGGCAGGAGCAGAAAAGCCCGTAAGCAGTGGATAAGGGGCAGGATGTGAGGAGGAATGACCAAACTGTAGAGTGGGACATGTAGCTGCAGGGAGTGGACAATAACAGGAACCAGGATGCAGGGGCACTGGAGACAAAGGATCTTGAGAGGGGCACGAGGACACCAAGCACTTGGAGGGCACGAAGATCAGTAGAAGCATGGAACCAGGAGATGCAGGAGGTAGAGACAGGGGAGCAGGATGAGGGAACTGCCACGTTCCTTCTGGATAATATACTAGTCCCTGTACACAGAACAGCTATCCTACACTTCTGATTCTTGATATGGTCGGCACAGCTACCTATTACCAGAAACCAGAGGCGCAAGCTTAAGGATATACTCCCACACGGGGTTAATAACACAAAGAACCTGCAGAGTTAAATAAAGTAAGTCACCAGAAATTGAAGGATCGTATCAGGGTATCGTGTCAGCCGAATGCCAGAGGGTCATATCGCCAGTGTAGAGTGTCAGACAAGCTAAAATTCATGTGCCAGAGTGGGTAGTCAGACAATCAAGGGTCAATCACTGTAATATAAGCAGAATGCGAATGAGCACCGAGAGGTGGTAAAACCACGTCAGGGCAATGAGTAGGTTTCAGGCACCTCGTTTAAAGCCTGGTGGGCGCCACATCATCATTCCGCGCCCAGCCAGCATGCCTGACCAGTGACCATGAGAGATCCTCATATCAGTCAGCGCCCGGCGAGTGAGGAACGTGCTGCTGGGCGCTGGCTACGGAAGATGAAGTGGGATGTGATAGCAGGAACTGGCTTGGATACAGGGGAATAGCAGATCGCAGGAGAAAACACATACAGGTCTTGACTCAAAGAGCAAGAAAGCTACAATACTGAAGCACTGGCTGATGGGAGTGGCTGCCCTTTATTGGAGACAGCCAGGGCCTAGTAAGATCACATGTATGATAGTGCTGAGCCAGTAACAATCAGGCCTAGTGTGCATGGTACGGTCTGAACAAGACAGGAAGTGGGCTTCCGGAGTTAGGGGGGGTGTACTTATTGCCTGCTGTACCTATTTGCATGTAATTTGGTTGGCAGTCCCCTAGCAGTTGTGGTTACCCGGAGAAGTGAATTGTGGGTGATCCCTAGCAAAGTCATCACTTCAACCAGAGTATGACCCCAAATCTTTAATGAAAGAATAGTGCAAATATAGACCTGAACTAGAATTCGGATTTTGATATACAACATTTGTTGTCGGTATTGAAGGGCTGGTAATAAAGGGGAAAGCAGCCAAATCCAATTAATTAAGGAAGTATAAAAATATAGGAAATCTGGAAAGCTGAGCAACCTCGTTAATAAAGGCCTGTGTTTCTAAAGCAAGGGAAGATAAATAATGTTGAGTTGCGTGGTATGCACAGGGGGTTATTTAGCCGCTAACTAAATTAAATTCTCTTTGTAAATTATAAATACTGTCATTTTTCCCCCTCCCATGCTGTCATCTATCCTCTAATTGACAGCGTCTCTAAGTCGGTACGGAGGAAGCAGCGGTTTTTCAGCAGTCTCTCCATCAAGGACACTGCAGAATTCCCTTTATGTCTGGGCAGACATCAGATCACACGTGCTCGGGAAAGGCTGTCCCTTCTCTACGGCTAACAGCAACATTATTTCATGTGAATTCTATTACACCAAATATAACGACGACTGTAATCCAAAAAATAAAAAAAACAGGATTAGACAGAGCCATTTTCTACAGTGTTATTTACTACCAGCACTGTCACATTTATATAGGGGAAATGAGGTGCGAGCATGTAAACAAGGAATGAACAGTCGCCGCACGAACATGGAAGGGAATCGAAAATTCTGTTTTCTTTACGTTTTCGAAAATACTTATTTTCACTGTCACCCTCTTTAAACCTATTTCTAGGAACTTCTTCGCTCCAGGGCTTTCAGTGCACAACGCCTAGATGTGTGTACACAAAATCCTCTGCCTTTTGTCTCTAATATTCCTCGGTATTTTAATTATTAAACATAAGTATTTGAATTATAAATATTCTAGTTATGCTGGAATAGGCAAAGCAGGCCCCGTGCCCCGAGGCAAAAGTCTTCCATTATCCATAATTCCTCTGCCGCCTGCCGGCATTCTACTTCTTTATAATTTATTTTATTTTAAGTTTTTCGGTAAGGGGGTAGAAATAAATAAATAAATGAATCCATCTCTTTTTTACCCATTCGAACCACAGAGATGCCTTCTCGATATGCACCGGGTCCTTGAAGTGAGAATATGCCACTGCAGTGTCCCTAACTGTCTAGTTCTCCCATTGAAACCAGTGTGTTTGTCACACATCACAGCCGAGAGGACCCTTTATAGTGGATCATTAATATTGTCAGGATGGTGATGGCAGGCAGTAGAGTGGGGATTCAACATCATCCTTCTGTGAATATACAAATAAGTGAATTGTCATCTATCCCACCTTGGCATAGATCAGCAAAAGAGACAGAACGGCTTAGAGACATGACAGATTCTCTTTTGGCTGCACCATTAGACAGGGGATATAGCGTATGTGTGAATCAGGGAGGCAATGAGTCAAATGAGTGAGCATCGCCGAGAGATACGAGAGCACCTCGCAGTGCTTTGTGACACAAAAAAGGTGTGTATTCCAAGACACAAACACTCAACGAGCCAAAAGCAATGTCCTGCTCGCTTCCGCTTTACACAGTTCTACGTCCGTCATACACGGGATTTACTTTAATTACCATCGTCCGCGCATTATATAAATCAGATTTTTAAAGAAAAAAAGTTGTGTCTTCCCCGAAGACCTCACCTCTGGCAGCTATCAAATAGGTGTGAGACAATAGAGTTAAATTACGAGGCGTTTCTCCTGTAAGGATTTTCATTTCAAAATACCCAGTGCTATTCCCGGTTCACTTTTGCTTCCACGGAAAATTCGGCAAAGGACCTTTACTTCCCTCTAATCTGTGACACGGTTGTCTTTTTCTTTACGTTTTCTCTTAGCAATTATAAGGGGTTATTCAGAAGGGACCGAACTTGCCACCAACCGTACGGTGCGACTTCGTGGCAGTTCGTCTATTCAATAAACTGCCAATTTGCCAAATACTGGCGAATTGACAGCGAAATACGGTACAGTTCACCGCAGATCAGGATCTTTGGCGGCAGAGAATTTGTCCCATAGAGAAGTAATGGTTAATCTATTTAGAAAATGCCAAACTGCACCGACGCATCAGTGAAACAGTCTGATTTTTGGTGATTCCGTTCGACAGGTTTAAACAAGCGAATCCTGTAGGCTTTAATGTAAAATATAATTTTTATATTTTTTTATTCAACCATTTATTCATTTTCAGCAAAGAGCCTTATTTATTTTTTAGAAAAAAATTGACAATTTTTGATTCCCAATTTCTTTCAATAAAGCAGTGTTTTTATTCTGTAACAGACCTTTTTATTATTTTTTTTAAAGGCCATTTTATAGTACTTTTTTAAAAGGACCTTTTTATTATTTACACACATTTTAATGCATTTTTATTGGTTTAAACACTTATTAGAAAAATAGCAGAGATCGGCAGTCACATCGGAGCTCTTCGACAACTACATCTTCGCGCACTTCGGTGAACCTGCGGTGAGTAGTGAATTCATTGCAGGGTCAGCAAAATGGAATCACCGAAGTGCTACTTAAAAGACTAAAAGAATGTCAATATGCGCATCATATATTTTTTCATTCATGCATTCGTCCTTTACATGAATATCGCTGGGATGAAAGATTCTAAATGTTAGATTGTGTCCATCTCTCACAATTTCAAATGGGGTCTGCTTTATTAGCATACAGCCACAAATGACCTGCCATATACAGTAATTTTGGTCAATTTTGTGCATACGGCTACTGTACATTGAACCAGAGACCACTCTGCATCAAATCAAGGAGAAAGGTCCCTAGACAAAGCTCTTTCATTACAGAGAAAAAGGGTGAAACGCCCACCGGATACGGGTGTCTAACCCACTCGCTAAATGTTGTGTATGGAGGTTTCTCTAAACACCTGAAAAACAACTAGACGAAAGAATTACAACATAGCGCTCAAAAGACCAAGGTCCATAAGAAAGTGGGAGAGACACACTATATGTCCATAGACAGTAGTTCTTATCTTCAAGCGATAATCTTCTTTATAATGTAGATAGCTAGATAGATACCAGGTGCCCACAGATAGATAGATACCAGGTGCCCATAAACCCTTCGATCCGCTCCTTCAGTGTCGCCAATAATGGTACTGACACAGTGGGGGGGGGACTTTTAACACCGAGTCACCCTGGAATGTGAAGGCTGCTCTTCACATTCCAGGACGACTCGGTGGTAAAAGTCCCCCCCCACTGTGTCAGTACCATTATTGGCGACACTGAAGGAGCGGATCGAAGGGTTTATGGGCACCTGGTATAAGTCCCTGCTCGCTATACTTCTGGGAGCCGGTTGTAGGCTCCCCAGAATGTGAGTTCAACACGAATGAAACTCAATTCCTTCGAGTGTTGATGTACTGCGCAATTTTGGTCCTTCTTTCTGTTTTTTCCTGCAGTGCACGTTTTACTATCTACATTATAAAGAAGATTATCGCTTGAAGATAAGAACTACTGTCTATGGACATATAGTGTGTCTCTCCCACTTTCTTATGGACCTTGGTCTTTTGAAAGCTCTTTCATTGGCTGCGTAGTGACTGAATAGCATACCAAGCTAAATTATTTTGGCCCTATATGGCTCATGCTGCATTAACACACAGATAACAATTATATTGGGATCACTCTACAAAGAAAAGCAAACACTGGGACACATTGCTCCTCCCTGTACTTTGGGACGCTGCAGCTCACAGCTCTCCTTTGCACTGCCCTTAAGGGGTAGCCTGAGATGAGGTCCAGGGCAGGGAATTCCCTGTGACACTTGGGCAGGCATGGTAGAGGCCCTGACAGGCTGCGGGGAGGGCTTCCATCCCAGGTGGAACCCAATGGGAAAGTGAGGAGTCACTTGAACACCTCAAACGTCCTTAAATGCTCATCTGCCCATTTTAAAAGTGCTATAGCATTGCTTCACATCTGGTGCATTGTACCTGCAGCCTTACTTCAATTGCTGTTTAGTGTACGAGTCCTGGATGGTTCCCCGATCATGCTTATTTGGTGCCTGCCCAGACCTGGCTTCCCTCTCGACTAGGTTAGATCACCCCTTATCTGTACCATTCGCTCTGAATTATTTGCACCTGTTTCCTACTCCGCCCTTCCCAACTCTGATATCAGGAGGCCCTGGCCCTTGCCAAACCCTGTGGATTTTGTCTGAGTGCCATAGAATTAAAGGTCCATCCATGCCACAGAGATCTGGGCCACCAATTACCAACACATTTCTTGGTTGGCCATAGCATCTGGTGCCAGCAAGAGCATTTTTATCCCTGCTGGACCACCAGGGACTTCGCCCACTCCCTGTTAATCAGAGAAGCAGAAGAGCTAGCCAAATTATTTGATTTTTAATTAGTTTACTGAAATGGGACCTGCAGGGCCCCACAAGCAGTCCAGTAGCAGGCCCCACATTTTGTGATGGCAGCTCTTTATAAATCACAATGACTGGTCTGGATTTTCTGTGGAAAAAAATCTGTATATGCTCAAACTGAATGGTACCCGATACTGTGATAATAAAAACTTGATTCCCTCATGGCTATGACTTGTATGTTTACATGACTAGTCTGAGCCCAATATGTAATCTGTACCCGTTGTACCAATTAATTTAACATCATGCTATGTGTGAAATTCTTCTGAGCCAGTGTTACAATTAGTATCCTGCTGATCTAGCTAAATGAAGCTCCGTGTCAAGGTATCCAGAGCCAATGTTACAGTGTGTCTCCTTATGAATCCATCACAGAATTAGATTGTGCCCATGTAACATACTGTATTGTACGGATCAATTTACTAGGGAGGCTAGTCTGAACCCATGTTACAAAGTGTACATACTGTTCATTCTTTGGCTCTTGCCTTGTGAGAAGTGACCCGAGCCAGTTACAGGACATTTCATTCTTATTGTCCCGGCGTGTGCTTCTCTGAATAACCTAAACAGATGTATCCATGTGCATCACAGAAACGTGTGCTTTGGTTACTCAGCTGGCTTCATATCATACACAAAAAAAAAACAACCTTTTCAAGTAGCCAAATTGATTGATACAATCATAAAAGGCTATTAAGATAGGAGTTTCGATTAATCTGCTGGAAAATTAACCGGATCTAGAAACTCTTAAAATATTGCAAACCGTTGCATAACTGGAGGGTTCGTTTCCGATTTTCCGAAGATGAGCTCAATGGTTTGGAACGCCATCTAAAAAGAGAGATAATCTTGTGTTTTAAGGGGTTAAGAGTACCGAAATTTCAGTGTACTTCATGTGATTTCAGTTCGCCCACCGTGGTGAATTTAGCATTTGCCGGAGGGTACCCAAAGTGCGCTGAACGCCAACGAACTGACAGGTCGCCGAAATCAGCTGAACTGGTAATAAAAATTAAAAAAAAAAAAAAAGTAACTGCAATTTTAAAAAATGTGTTTAACAACAAAAAGATTATTCAGGTCTATTCTCTAAAGGTGAAACTCAGGAGAAGAGAACAATCTAGATCAGGGAGGTTCAAACTCCGGCCCCCCCAGATGTCCCTTAACTACAACTCCCATGCTTCTCCATACATCTAATGCAGTTGTAGTTCAGGAACATCTGGGGGGGCTGGAGTTTGGACATCCCTGATCTAGATCAAATAGCAGATTTGGAAAGTGAGATAAATGGGAGAATTTTTCTGGTTTCTCTATTTTGACCTATAGTTTTCACTTCTCCAGCCATGCTCCTGAGTTTCACCTTTAGTGAATAGATCGGATTGTAGGATTATTGAATGATTTTTTTTAGTTACATATTTCTTGAAAAATGCACAAATTAAAGAACGCAAAAACGCATGAAAATAATAAACGTCCTATAAAAAAATAAGAAGGTTTGTTACAGAATAAAAAAAATTCAAAAAGTCTTAGGCTAGGGCCAGACGACCGCGTTTTCTACAGACTGTGCGCCCGTGCAGTACTGACGCACTTTTTGACGGAAGACGCAGTAGTGGCCACACAGTCAGTTTTTGTGACGGACGTTATTTTTGACGGATGTAGGAGGGAAAATAAATTAAAATGAAAAAACATTTTGTCCGTCAAAAATGCTGGACGTATAAATGCAGTCCGTCTGACCACGTTCCATCACTCACACACAAAACTATGCGGACGTTGCGCACTCTGCACGTCCGTCTTAGCGGTTCTATGTTCTTGCTCACCTGCGTCCGTTAGCCACATCTGTGTGGACGTACTTCGTGTGTGGGCCTTCATTGGTCAGGATTATCTGCTACCACGGACGTACTAAAGTACGGCTACATGGACGTTAACACTGCGTTCGTCTGACCCCTGCCTTAACGGGAATCAAAAATGTTGCCGAGACAAAATCCAGAAAAACTCCTAAAAAAAAATATTTAAAAAATAGACTTGGATGAAACGGAAAATAAAAGGTTGAATTAAAAAAAAAATAATAATATTTGTTCACATTCAATCCTATGGGATTTGCCAGTTTAAACCTGTCTAACTGAACCACCAAAAATCTGGGCATTTCGCAACATTTCAACATTTTTTTAAAGAGATTAACCATTATTTCTCCTTGGGACAATTTCACTGCCACCAAAGGTCTGCTAACTGCAACGTATTTTGCTGTCAATTCGCCACTATATGGCTAATTTACAGCTTTCTGAATAGCCATACTGTGAAATTCACCGTTCAGTGCAATACGGTGGCAAATTTGACTCTTCAACTACCCCTCTGCTACATCTTCAGTGACTACAGTAGAAATGAGAGGCCCAAATAATCATATATGATTAATCTATGGTACTAGAAAGCAGATACTTGTGTAGTTCTGCCACACTTCTTAATAAACCTTTACACTGGAAATAAAATAATAGGGGGTCTCTGAATTAGGTTGTGAAGCTGACATTCCATTTGTGACCCATCAGAACTGGACAGCAGAAGCTCTGTAGTGGATTATCTTTCAAATTTTGAATTCTAAAATTTTCAAAAAAATGGTAGTCGGGGCAAAAACTAAAAATAAAGTGGCCTACTGTTCAATAAATCGAGTTCTGACAGGAGGTCGCTGTGATATCTCCTATATGCGGATTTGTCACACTCCATTTGCACATAGAAAGAACGCTTTATTGTTTAGAAGAAAAAACATTTACAGAAACATCTATTCCAAATCCATAATAAGCCAAGCTTCCTCATGCCAGGATGATCCTGCGATCTGGGAGATGGCGTTTCTAAAAGTGGCTTTGCACGATTTCCTGAAAAACAAATACCGAGTCTATTGCATGTTAAGTGGGATTGGCTTCCGTTGATAGAACAGTTGATGAGTGAAAGGTAGGATGACAGCGATGTCTCAGTCTATGCTTCTATATAAATCTACATACATCTAGGCATCTGTTATGCGTTTTCTGTGACATATAAAGTAAAAAATATGAGTGGACTCCATGGGACATCTCCCTAATGGCTTGCAGGCACGGTACGACCAAAAGTATCCTTGTTTCCATTACAAGTGACAATGCGGCACCCTAGGAGAACTGGGAAGGATAGGTTTTTCAGAGCGGCTGCTAAATGTGTTGGAAATGTTAGCAATGCTAGATGTGTTTAAATAATCTACATTTAAGGGAGCACTGTGTGCCCTATAAGTGACTGAATGATAAATAGTCTTGATTCTGTGTTATGCAAATACAGAACACGATGCAAGGACACATTTTCAACCTTTGTTGTATCCTCTTGTCCAAAATCCCTGGCAAGAAAAAAGCCTCATGCGGTCCAGACTGAGCTTAGCCATGACACACTTTGAAGATTCTGAGGCCACATGGAAAAAGGTGTTATGGGCAGAGGAAACTAAAATTTAAGTATTTGGCCTCAACACCAAACAAAATGTCGGTAGGAAATCCAGTACAGCTCAGCATCCAAATTACACCATACCTACAGTAAAACATGGAGGTGGTAATATCCTGTTATGGGGGGGGGGGGGGGTTCTCTGCAGCAGGCACTGGAGCTTTTGTCAGGATAGATGATATTTTGTCCCATCCATTATGCCATCCAATTCGTAAGTAAAGTCTGCTGCCCTCTGCCAGAAAGTTGTCAATGGGAAGAAGGTTTACCTTCCTACACGACAAGGACCCAAAGCACACAACAAAAATGACCACACGGTGGTTGAAGGAGAAGAAGATGAATGTCCTTGCATGGCCTAGTCAGAACCCAGACTTAGTTATTTCACAGATATTCAATGGTGTTTAAGACTGCAGTCCCCAATCGGTCACCATCAAATGTAACTGAACTTAAGCAGTTCTGCACAGAAGAGTGGGCAAATATTCCACAGTCTAGATGTACAAACTTAGTAGAGACATATCCCAACAGACTAAAGGCTGTAATTAGAGAAAAAGGTGCTTCAACAAAATAATGACCCAAGGGGTTATCCTTTTTCCAACTCCGTAATTCTGTTTTGAATTGTCTTTATTTTGCCTGATATGTTGGTGTTCTTTCACTTGTATATACACAAAAACTGTCATTATTTCAGGCTGCAAAGCCAAAAAATGTGAATATTTTCAAGGGAATAATGCTTTTCTATACCCAATCTATATATGGATAATTCTGCTAACATCTATCTAGTGGTATACTACTTTCCCTTAGGCCACTGGTATGCCCGTCTATTTGCATCATAGGAGAAAACTTTCGTTTACCGTTGTTCCTAACAATGGAGAACATTGCCATTGTTGCAACCATGATGATGATCCCAAGAAGGAAATTCAAGAAACTGCAGGAAAATATTCATGATCGTTTCAGCCTTGTAAGGCATCAGAAGTTGTTGTATCGCCCATGTAGAGAACACTTCCTTGGGGTTGAAGTTCTGACCACCCTCTTTGGGTGAGAAAAGTCAGATTTGAATTCGGGATAGTCATCTCCAATGGCACCATCAAGCTGAATCCTTAGAACACTTGATTGGGGATCCACATTAGGGCAGACCACTAGTGCCCCTGTCAATTCTCATTGCTCTCCTAAACCTTGCTTTTAACAAATTATTTTAGGAAAAACTGAATTTCTATCCTTAACTTCTTTCCTATTACTTTTTATTCATAACTGGTGCTGTGCCAAGTACATTTATGGAATATTTGAAGAAAACACGAAATATGATTTTCAATACGTATGGGTACACTAAATCTAACGGCAGGGAATCACGATTGAGTATAAACATGTCGAAAGAACGCAAAAATGCTTTGGCACAAATTATTTCCAAGTGTGTTGGTCATGAAGGGGTTGAGTATTAAATATGCACCCATGTCTGTTTTGTAGTGAAGGAGTTAAATGTGCTACTTTACTTGCCAGCTGTCACAGGGGCACCCGGCGTGAGCCAATGTGGGCCCTCGATACGGGATGTTCAGCCATTGAGGCAGGTTAGCTGCTGACTGCATAGACACAGAACACAGCACAGATACTAGACAAGAGAACAACTGGACAACAGGAAGGGCAGGAGAACAGGGAGAAAACCGAACACTAAAGGAAACCCTAACTCTGGATACGGTCCTTTGGGATGGCCGTCTATCCAGGGAAAGGAACATCACGAAAATACACAGAACAAGGGAACAGGAAGGAAGCCCAGTCGTATTGTATAAGAAGACGGATCATGACTGACATAGAGTCCTGGACAGTTGCTGGGAGGAGGGGTGGGGAGTCATGTTCTGGGATTGGTTTAAAGTTGGATTATTGATACATTGTTGTGGGTTATATATATGTATGCCATGAGGTGGGAGATAGCAATCCCACATTGAATGTCAGCGGTGAACAGCCCCACTCGCCCTCCCTGTGTTTTTTCTCTCGTTTTTTCTTGGCAGACATGGTCACAGTTATCCTGGCCAGCGTAAAATTGGAGTAAGGTGGAAGTCAAGCAAGCATTTGGGATAGGGGTCTTCCAGATGTGGCTGACAGAGCACCGGAGGTCAAACTCTGAAAAGGTTTTACCTGTCAGGTGCAGGGTTACGCCTCTGCTGACAATTGGATTATTTTGTACAAGTAATTGTCACAGTGGATACTTATGTTATGGAAAATTGTTTAATAAAGCTGTGGCCAACGCCATTTTACCCACAAGAAAGTGTCAGCCTAAATAATTTATGGGTTGGCTTTGGTCATGGGTATGGTATGTTTTTGTTTTTTAAAGTTTGGGAAGGGCCCCTCCTCTAATCAGTCAGGGCGAGGATTAAACAAGATACCAGCACCCACACAAGGAAACCCTGACCTGGGACAAGGTCCTTTGTTTGGTCTTCTAAACTAAAGAACATAATGCGGCTGGTGATACACAGAACAGGATAGAGGACAGTAGGAATAAATAACACAGAATATAAACAGGGATACCAACAGAGTGGTCAGAATACAAAGCCAAAATAATAAACCAGAGCAGGAATCAGGAAACAAAGAGGGAAGTCAGACAAGTCAGGAATTGGTACAGGGATAAAACCATAGAATCGTCAGAACCAGGCCAAGATCATACACACGAATTCCAGGACATCGATATCAGAAGCAATGACCCTCAGGAACAAAGACCCAATGCAAGAGCCCTGAGCAATAGCACTGCTGGATATTTATGGAGGACCTTGCAGACCATGTGGCCTCAGACCAGACCAGCTACAATGAAATCCAGGGGTGGAGAAAAAGAAATGGACTAGCCCAGGCAGACTAGAGCTGGCATGGATCACTCTCACCACCAGGGTGCAGGGCTGGAACCGGTGGAAAGTGACACCAGTCCAACCTTCTTAAATCATCTATACTAACAGGGTTATTTCTCAACCACACTTGCCAAATGGGAAATTGAATCAGGTGCCGGCAAAGCTTTGCGAATGAACATTTTTCTGCCGTTTGATGAAATGCTGAAGTTGTGATATTTGTCGTTGTATGGAACAATAATAAACTACGGTGGTTAGTGAGGAAACCTGTATTGTTATAGGATTTTATACAACTATACTAACACAAGCTACAAACAATGTTCAATGTCTTAAAGCTGCAAAAAGACTGAATATTTGTGGTACTATGGATAGTCTGCACGCGACTTGTGCAAGACGAGATCCCAGTCCTGAGAAAGAAGCAGCTTTGTGAAATGAAGGATCTCTCACATGCTTTATTTAGAACAGCACGACTAAGTCTCGCTTTCATACGTTTAATAGAACAATTGAAATGTTTAAAAGAAGGCTGTAATAAGCTCAAATATCAAAAACAGATTTTCTCATCTGAATTACTTGGTGAGCGAAACCAGAAGAATACAAAGACATCCTGATAGGCAATAGGACAAAGATAACATTCTATTTTTACGGCTTAGAACCTATGAGGAATATTTTAACATTTCAAATAGGTGCTAATCCGCCCGATACAATTAGATTGGTTTGAGGCAGATTAAACATCGGGGCAGATATTTAAAAAGCTATTTACCTTGAAGTCTAATAAAGATATAAAGCAGTGTATCCAGTGTGAGATTACGGCATTTGTCTACGATTCCTCAGGGGGATTCCTGTCTGGGTTTATCAGAAATCCCATAGTGTGTGAATTAGGTTGGATATTTGGATAGCAATAGACTATAGAATTATCTTTACCTAAAAAGGAGGTGACCAGATAAAAAAACCCAAAAAAAAACCACAACCTTTAGAACACAAAATAAGGATTTGGGAGATATATATATTAGAGATATATAAAATGGAAGCAAAATTTTACAGTTATTTCCAGGAGGAATCGTACAGGATCAGTCTATGGTTATAACAGTGATAGCAAACCTTGGCACCCCCAGATGATTTGAAACTACATGTCCCATGATGCTCTGACAGCTTTATCCCTGACTAGGCATTATGGAATATGAGGTTCCGAAACAACTGGGGTGACAATTAAGGTTTGTCATCACTGGGTTATACCATTTGTGAACCACATATTATGAAGGGGGGGGGAGGAGTCACCAAAGAAGGGTATCACAAATTTTAGGCTGGTATGTGGAAGATGTTTGGACGACACCATGCATCATAAAAAAAATATTTACCTTAAAAATATCTATTTATATTGCCAGAGGGGAAAAGCACGGAGTCTCATATGTTACATGGAAAAAAAATGTCGTTGCCCATTGGAAAGATATGAAGGAAACAGAAGTAAGGGAGCACTCGGTCTTGTAAAATTAATGGATTTATTGATGGACATGCATTAAAAAGAGGAATCAACGTTTTGGCTCCTTGGAGCCTTTATCAAGGTCTGATATTTGATTATTGATACCTTGATAAAGGCTCCGAGGAGCCGAAATGTCAGTTCATCTTTTTAATGCATATCCAATAAATCCATTAATTTTACAAGTCCCTGAGTGCTCCTACTTTTTTTTCTTATACAAATATATACTGTATATACACATATACATACGCAGTAGTTATATATGTATATTAACCCCTCCTACAACTGCATGCTTTCAACCCACGGTATGTCTTTCGCAAGACATACCGTCCAGTAAAATTCCCCTAGTCTTCCTCAACCCCAATCCCTCTAGACTGTAAGCTCCTATGAGCAGGGCCCTCTATACCTCTTGTTTCCATCCTATGTCAGTTTGTCTGTATCGCGTTCCCTTTGGTTATCGTAAAGCGCTGTAGAAACTGTTTGCGCTATATAAATGATGTCAACAATACTATATCTGCAGGTTGGTTACAGCATACACCTAGCCAACCGAGTTCTTGCCTCTGTATTTTACATGGCTTTTGTCTTGAACCACAAACCTATACACAAGCCCAAAACAGCTGTCCAGGAGTGGTGTTGAGGTGTTAATTGATATCATGAAATACAGGATTGAACCATCATAAGGGATGTGTGCACATAATAGGTTTACACACATACATCTTAATGTTTGTACACGCTCGTTACTGTATCTCAAACACAGAAGCACTAAAATGCTTATTACAATTCCATTTTTTAATATGTTAAACATAGTTTAGATCCTGATTTTTCGTACTTGATATCAATTTGTTTCAGAATGCTATGTCAGCGGAGGCTGATCAAGGTTTTTAGAGGACTGATCAAGACATTGAAAGGATTGGTGCCGTGACAATTTCACAATAGCTTCAGTATACGAAAGCCCCCCGTGGGGACAGGGATTGCTCAAGACACAGTGTCTTCTTCATATTTGCGGTTTGGACAGTTCTTTGCGCAGGCCAAAATATTTTTTATTTCATTTAAGAAGCATTTATATATCCGTAGCTTAAGGTCTCAGGACATACAGTATCTTAGTATGAATAAGCACTTTACAACGGTCAAAAATACAAGAATGTGTATTCTATTGGCCAAGAGAAAATACAAGGAAGAAACCACTTAATAAACGATGCTAAATTACAGGTGTCACTTTGAAACGATTGGATAAAGTGTCATCACTTAAACCCCTTCACCACCAAACCCTTTTTAAAAAAATAGTTGGAATGTGAAGTTACCAATAAATTATAGGGTGAAATAGAATTTTGCATAGAAATTGTTCTGAGATCTGCATTATCAGCATACAGGCGGAAATTACCTTTCCATCAAGTACAGTAAATGTGATAAAGATAATAAAATGTTCAGATCTCCTGTTTACGGGGATTTCTAGTGATCATAAGGAGATTATTAGCAATGCAGCTTCCAAAAATTACTAACAGAATCTAAATACGCTATATTGCCAAAAGTATTCGCTCACCTGCCTTAACTCGCATATGAACTTTAGTGACATCCCATTCCTAATCCATAGGGTTCAATATGACGTCGGTCCACCCTTTGCAGCTATAACAGCTTCAACTCTTCTGGGAAGGCTGTCCACAAGGTTTAGGAGTGTGTTTATGGGAATTTTGACCATTCTTCCAGAAGCGCATTTGTGAGGTCACACACTGATGTTGAACGAGAAGGCCTGGCTTTCAGTTTCCGCTCTAATTCATCTCAAAGGTGTTCTATCGGGTTGAGGTCAGGACACGTGCAGGCCAGTCAAGTTCATCCACACCAGACTGTCATCCATGTCTTTATGGACCTTGCTTTGTGCACTGGTGCACAGTCATGTTGGAAGAGGAAGGGGCCAGCTCCAAACTGTTCCCATAAAGTTGGGAGCATGGAATTGTCCAAAATGTCTTGGTATGCTGAAGCATTCAGAGTTCCTTTCACTGGAACTAAAGGGCCAAGCCCAGCTCCTGAAAAACAGCCCCACACCATAATCCCCCCTCCAAACTTTACACTTGGCACAATGCAGTCAGACAAGTACCGTTCTCCTGGCAACCGCCAAACCCAGACTCGCCCAACAGATTGCCAGATGGAGAAGCGCGATTCGTCACTCCAGAGAACGCGTCTCCACTGCTCTAGAGTCCAGTGGCGGCATGCTTTACACCACTGCATCCGACGCTTTGCATTGCACTTGGTGATGTATGGCTTGGATGCAGCTGCTCGGCCATGGAAACCCATTCCATGAAGCTCTCTGCGCACTGGTCTTCAGCTAATCTGAAGGCCACATGAAGTTTGGAGGTCTGTAGCGATTGACTCTGCAGAAAGTTGGTGAGGTCTTTGCACTATGCGCCTCAGCATCCGCTGACCCCGCTCCGTTAGTTTACATGGCCTATCACTTCGTGGCTGAGTTGATGTCGTTCCCAAACACTTCCATGTTCTTATAATACAGCTGACAGTTGACTGTGGAATATTTAGGAGCGAGGAAATTTCACGACTGGATTTGTTGCACAGGTGGCATCCTATCACAGTTCCACGCTGGAATTCACTGAGCTCCTGAGAGCGACCCATTCTTTCACAAATGTTTGTAAGAACAGTCTGCATGCCTAGGTGCTTGATTTTATACACCTGTGGCCATGGAAGTGATTGGAACACCGGATTCTGATTATTTGGATGGGTGAGCGAATACTTTTGGCAATATAGTGTATATCTGTATGTAGCATAATGCCTGTGTATGGAAATTACAGTAACACGTATCTGAACTGTACAGGGTCTTCAGTCAATATAACCCCTAGAATCTTATCCATGTACAGCAGTGAGTGACCCCAGAGCTCCCCCTATTTTCTGCCCTCTCCTTGGCTCTAGACGGAGTAGAGGTAACATCACTGCTCTATAACTGGAGACACAGGTTTGAATCCTGGCCAGAGCACTCTCCACCAAGTGTCCTTGGGCAAGACATCTAATGGTACATATTTGCCTACCATTGAAATACGTGAAAACGAGTGAAACCTCAATGTATCATTCCTGGTAAAATAATTAATAAAAAAACAACAGCAACTTTTCCAAACTTTGTTACAGTGATTGCGAGAGACGCTCCTTGCAACTTGTTTACAGTAAGATAGTGCACTCATCTGACGCTAGCCTTTGTCTATGTGTGCTCGTACTGACGTGCCTTCTGGCATCTGTCGCAGCATTGAGACTCTGCGACAGGGCCGTGCAGCAGCCCTCTCCATCAAAGCGCTAGGACGCGTGTTGACGGAGCTGCAAAGCGGGATCCTCCATAGGAGGATCGAGCCTTGCAGCGTCGAGCGCACATACAGGGTTATTCAAAAAGATTCAAATTGTGGCCGAAAGGTAACCGAACATACGACCTTTCCCGGCCATTCGGCTATCCAGAGAGCAGGCAGTTCGCCAAATATTGGCGAATTGCCTGCACATACGGTGCCTGTTCGAGGGCAGTGAAATCCCCATAGAGAAGCAATGCTGCAAGTATTCAGAGAACAAACCCCAGCAGTGAAAAGTTGCTGAAATGCCTTGCTGTTTGGTTGGTGTCATTCGGCAGGTTTATTCAGGCGAATCCCATAGGCTTCAATGTTAAAAGATTATTTTTTTTTAGGATCTTTTAGGCATTTTTTGGGTTGTTTTTGGCAAAACATTTCTTTTCTTTTTTCTGTAACAGCCCTTTTTTATTATCATTCATTGGATCTTATATGTAAATTCCAGACATTTTCGCTCAGTAGTTTATTTGCAAACAGCATTTCAATCCTCAAACTATCAAGCGTACTGTTTTTTTTTTCTTCACCTCCTTCGTCTGCTTTTTCCGGTGACTGCTCTAATCGGCGGCTAGTTTGGTTTCTCTGGTGTGTTCGGCGGGGTTAATCCAGATGTTTTTGAAGGGTTTCAGTGTGCGTTCAGCCGGGTTTTGCGGTGAGTGTTCGGCGGGTTTGTGGCGGCTTTTCCCTGCACTACGACGGCCCTGTGGTGCTTGCAGAATACACCGCAGGGTCGCCAAAATAGGATCGCCGAATCGCACCGAATTGAAGAGAACGATAAAAAGTCACTGAACGTGTGATGACTTTTCGATTTACTTTGAATAACCCTGTAACTGCGCTCAGCGAGGTGGCCAGACGGGCGTCAAGTGGAAGGAACATCCACTATCACGGACGCTCCTTCCGCTCTTCAAATATGTCTGACGCCAGCCTAAAGGAGTATGATGGTGGATTTCATTTTTTCACAGGAGGCACCTTAATCATAATTTGCATAGTTTTTAAAAGTTTGATATGCTAATGATTGCTTTTCAATGCATTACAATGCAAAATAAAATACCATTTCAACTTTCCTTGTATTTTTTTATAACCTCCGTTAAGCTGTTTGACCAGCAAGTTTGGCATTCTTTACTGAAACTAGCAATGCTTGCACCAATTAGGACTTTAATTTTATTTACAGTATTTTTTATGTCTGCGTTTTACCTTTCTATTCAACATATGCGTCTATTGGAATAATACAAGCTATTCTTGCACAATAAATTCTACTGTAAAGATTAGGAATACAGTTAACCTCGCAAAATAAGAAAAGAAAAAGCACAATATATATATTTTTTTTTTTAAAAAAAAAAACTGGTAACTATCCATGGTAATTATAAAACCCGTGAACTCAAAATTGGAATTTTGTCTTTATAGTGAACATAAATTAGAAGATTGATTTTTATCATCCATCACCAAGAAAATTACAAAACTATAAAGTTGCGGTCACGGTCTCTCTGGTTCCGAAAGGGTAAAAGATTCATGAAACTTTCCCCGCAATCTTCTTTGACGTGAGCCTAGTGACATTTAAAACTTCTGATTTTCAGCTGTCAAATGCCACTCTGAATGAAAGTGGATCTGTTCTTATTTCTGAAATCTAAGAATTGAAAGTGACGTGACTTATTTAATATTACATTCTCTGAATTTCCTTCTATACTGCCCACAGGTGTAACTGGAGATGAGATAGGGTCTCACTTACTCTACAAAATACCTTTTCAATTGTTACATTTCCTTTCGGTTAACCCTCAGCAAACAAGTTACCATCATTGTTTCCAACTAATCATTGATAAAATAACACCGATAGTTAATATTCAACAAGAGAACTGCACATGGATACAATGGACTAGAGAGCTGGTGATTTGAGAAGATAATAGAAGTTGTTGAAACACATTCTGTTATTTGATCCCTTCACGTAACTATTTGATTATCCCCAGTTAAACTTGTGTAGCGCTCACCCCCGAAGGAGCCGCTGAATAAACCTCGGGATAGTCTCACCGCACTAGGAAATAACTATACACCAGCACTGTTGTGGATTTTCTATATTATATTCTTTACTGATCCCAATAAAGCAACATATAATACGCATATACGGTATTTGAGTACAAGAATTCGTAACGTGGGAAAAACACGTGGCAGTAAAAGAAACCGTTAACCCCCTCAGTTCTGGAGTGTAAGTCCCATGAAAAATAGCTCAAAATTATATATGTGTGTTGTCTAGGGTACCCGGGTACTATGTTCAACTGGCCAGTAAACGAAAAGAGCAATCTTCGACTAGTCACCGTTGGGGCCCTGTAAATTTTAACAATATTGCAGCGTGCGTTTCGGTTTTGGAACTGTGGCCTGGGAGCCTCTCACCCATCCGATGAACGAAACTGTCCAGCGCTCGATGCCTCGATCAAAAGATCTTCTCCACTATGTACTGGGACTCCGTGCCACTGAATCTGCTCCCTGCTTGCCTAATCTCCGCAACAACGATCTGCCGCCTGCACTCCCAATCGATCAGCGTGGTCTCCTAACTCCGGGTCCTGCCGGTTCCAGCTTGTCCTCCAGACCTCTCAGCGCTGCATAGGTAGGTCTCGACACGGTCACTGTCCCGATCTCCAGCACGACAGTGTCTGTACTCCGGCCTGGTTGCGATCCCTGACAGCTCCAATGTGCGTCCTCCACCTTTCACTGCTCCGCTCACTCTGCCCATCCCTTGCACGAGGCTGCTGATCTGTTTCCTCTTCCTTGTACCACCTCCTTCCTGTCCTCACGCAAAGGGTGATGGTACATGTAGTTCGGTTTTGTCCAGCATAGTCCACAATGTCTGTCTCCCTCTGGTGGCAGCAATAGTTCAATGCACCAGAATACAGTGTTTTTAAAGGAGCGCTACACTTGGTTAACATCATGTATCACCCATATAATCCTTGCTTTTGAAAGTCACAAGTTGACACACCAAGGGCACTATTCCCTTGTGAACGCAAACTGTAGCGGTCGGGTGAGAAAGCGTTAACGTCAGGATAAGTGACTTTAACGCATGGCCCCTTTATTACCTTCCTAACACTACACCAGTGAGAAATCCGTTTGAGCATCAGTGATTCTGCTATCTTGTGGGAGCTTACTGTATTTTACGCACCCTGTACTTAACATGGGGAGAGCAATCAGTAATTATCGTTCGGATAAGTAAAGGTATTACAAAGTCCTAGCGCCAATTACCGCCATACCAAAAACCATTGGATGTGGGCTATCAGTATTTAGTGAGAAGATTACACCAACCCTCACTGGAAATATAAGTCTCGAAGATAAGTTTCCCTTTATATGATATCCAAGAGTGCACTCCGATTAATTTATATTGGTTATTAGTGGGTGAAGGAGGAGGAGTCACTCCGGGTAGCACCGACCCCATAGTGCTTTAGCATTTTTTAGTTTTATCAGTAACCATAAGTACCTTACATTTTTTCTTCCTTCACTTTTACTTTCTCCAGTTTGTGTTTTCACAAGTTTCGTGTGGGTTGTTGAGTTGGGATTAACCTACATTGTTGCACTAATCATTTTGAACATATTGAGCACTTGAATTGGTCCATGTGCATTGTGTGATACTCTTCATCTTCGGAACAGCTGCAGGTTTTAGAATGTACAATGTTCTGAACCTGTTACTGGATTGTTTTTTTTTTTATATATCTGAATAAAAGCTGTAATCTTACCAGCGGACATCAATAAACATAGCAAGGTCTTATCTGATTGCATTTCGGTCAACAATAAGACACCTGGGTATTCGTCTCAGGAGGACAATTCATCTACCGACGCTCTGTAGTGAGAACATTAGATAGGCCATGTCACAGGGAAATTGACACAAACGTTGGCAAACGGAGGAGGAAATCACACGAGAAACACATCAGCAGCAGGTAGAAAGAAATAGTAAAATGTCAAAAAAAAAATCAAAATAAAAAAAAATAAAATCCAGAGATAAATGAATTATTAGTAAAGCAAATACAATGTATCAAAACACAAAAGATGGTTTAGAAATTGTTGAATTAGAAGGTTTTTGTTTGATTTTTTTTTCTTGACACCCGCATTTAAAATGTTAAATATATATTATTTGGAAACTCTCCTGACCTTGTTGTTATTTTTGGAGTGGATGTCCAAATAATTTCTTAAAGGGACTCTCGACTCACCCTGAACACTTTAAAATGATAAAGTACTCAGGATGTGTGCAGTGTCCCACCCCCCCTCTGGCTCTGATCTTGATAAAGTGCTGAGTGAAGTGGTGGAGTTTCTTCCGCCCACACCAGCGTCAGCGGCAGCTGGGATTTTGAATTTCCCAGCTGTCAGTCACCAGTGACGTCAGCTCGCGGTGCGAAAGCCATTCCTTTGAGAGAAGCAGCTGATGGATCAGATGTGCGCACGCGGCTCCGATCCACCACTTTGCGCAGGCGCTAAGGAAGTAGTGTGCTTTAAAGTGTGCAAGTCCAGAGCGATGTGCATTTTCTGGATCCTACACTACGCAATTTTCATAGGTCACACAAATTGCGGAGCAAAGCTTCAAGGACCCGTAGTCGGTTGTGATGAGCAGTGTGCACCAAGACGTCAACAGCATCTGCCCAATTGATCAAGGGCAAAAAAGTGGGGGTAGTTTTTAATAGATTATCCCTTTAATACATTATTTCAAATAACAGTATTACAGTTCGTCTCAAATCATCCCAAGGAAAACAAAGAATTGAATTTTCATCTTCAGGCATCTTGTAGTGGGGTGATTTTTACTATTGATACATTTTGGAACATTCGAACAGAGTGGTCAGAATGCGATAATAGCAATGTTTTCTACAATAACATTATTATTATCATCATCATTTATATAGCGCCAACAGTTTCCGCAGCACTTTACAATATACAGATAAACAGACAGGATGGAAACACTAGGTGTAGAGCGCCCTGCTCATAAGAGCTTACAGTCTAGACAGCAGAGTTTCTCAACTCGTATCCTCAGGACACACTAACAGGCCTGGTTTGTGGGATATCCGAAGCACAGCACAGGTGATCTAATTAGCTGCTAAGTGATTGCAGTATTCAGTCTGCATTTCCCCAAGGTGAGCTGCAAAATCTGGCCTGTAGTGGGTCCTGAGGACTGGAGTCTAGAAACCCTGGTCTAGAGGGATTGGGGTTCAGGAAGATGAGGGGAATATTACACAGCAGGATCATTGGTGCCTGTGGTTCAGGAATGGTGGAGCCATTGAAGCAGCTTCAATCATGTGAGCAGAGGGATGAGTTGTATCAGTGATGTGGTATGCTAATCTCAAGAGATGGGTTTTGAGGAATTTCTTGAAGGCTCGAAGATCAGGGGAGAGTTTTATAGGGCGAAGTTAGTCATTCCACAGGACCAGAGCTGCCCTTGAGAAGTCTTGGAGGCAAGAGTTGGCCGTACGGGTGTAGACGGATGACAGGCGGAGATCGCCCACTGACCAGAGTTGTCTAGATGGGACGGGTTTGAGAAGTAACAAAGACATGCAGGGAGGGGTTGAGCTATTGAGCTTTTTGAACGTGAGCGTCAGTATTTAAAACCGTTTCTGAAATCACTAACATCACTGGCCATTCATTATTTGCGAAACAGCAATAGGACAGTAACATTTAATATAGGTACTGTAGTCAGACTAGAAAACTGGATCTCTGTCGAATTAATGACAAGAAATACAAAAATGGCAGTGCAGTGTTGGGGGTCTTTAGTTTGGTCTGTAGACTTGCATGTAGGCATCTGCCAGTCAACAAGTGATGAATGAATTTTGTGTTCTACAGTGAAGAATTAATAGGTCCGGTGAAGCATGGCAGAATACAGGCCATGTGGTTTGATAACAAACGCAATGTAACAAATATATCTACAACAAAATGATTGAAGCGGATGAAATGTCATGTTTTGTAATGGCTGACCCAAAGTCTTAGCAAACGGATTGGCTTGATGGGAGGCAGAAAATGGAGAAAACTACTACCTGAAGCAGATTTGTAAATTTAAATCTTCTAGGCCACCACTCTAGAAGGAGATGCTACTTTGGAGCAAATGATATCTATAGGAGGTGCTATTAGTTAATTACATCAATGACGTTTTTCCGATATGAAAGTATGATGCTCCTCAATTAACATCAATATCTCAAATAAATCTCACTTTATAAATCAGATTTACTAAATATATTAATCATTCTATGTAAGACATCCTGGCTTTACCGTGGCAACAGAAGATGGGAAGATTGGAGGACATAGGAGTAAAGAAGTGATGACTGTATTGAATATTTTTCCAAAGTATGAGCTTTGGCCCTCATGTTAACGATGCCTGGGTGTGATACTGTGCTGGGAGGCAATTCTTTTTCTTAAATCTTTAATTTGGGAGCCCCATAGTAAAAGCATTGTATCTACTTTAGAATTGCATGCGGACAATAAATGCAAAGCACAAACATTTTAGAATCCCTGGCTAATAAATAAAACCTAAAAATGTTTTGAGTGAATCTTATGCAACTTTATGCTTTGGAAAATACCTTTTTTTGAAGATAACATTTTACAAATTAGAACTATAAAATATTTTCTAGTGGGCTCTATTCTACTGGAGCCAGTATAGGGCGACGCTCATGGCATAATACGGTGTAAAGCGTTTATCATTAGCAGCTCCCTATTATAATTGAGCCGCTATGACAAAGGCGCGACCTGTTCTCTTGAAATCACTTTAGTAAAAAAAAAAAAAAAAAAATGTATATATGTATATCTCTAACTTTTTTGGAGGTTCTAACTAAAGACACAGATGACACAACCTGTCACACTGAATAACACCTAACATTTAGGGAAATAAGAGTTGCTCTTGGAGAAGCGGATTATATTTTTGGAGTGGAGAATGACTTTTTTTCCTCTTTTGTGCTACTGTTTAAGGGGTTTGCAGATTATTATTTTTTTACATTTTTTTTTGGATCATCAGTAATTTATCGAAAACGGATCAACTGCATTTTTCCCTCTCCTTTATTATATGGTTGAGTGTATAGAATACAGCAGAGACCCCAATTTATAATTCTAATAAAAAAAAACCTTCTGTTTAGAACTGTAATTATATGAGGGAACATGATAGATATTTAATTACTATTTATTACTATTTAAATTCTAGTAATAAAGTAATTTTAATTACCAATTATTACTAACCTGCCTATAAACTTCTCCTTTATTACAAATGGCCAAACATATGCATTATATTTAACATGACATAAAATGTAAAGTACGGAGCCGAGCGATGAACTATTCTTTAATTTTTTTTATTTAATTTAATTTGTATTTAATTTTTATTTACATTTTTTATTTATTTATATTTTACACAGTTATTTTCTCTAACCCATCAATACTGTTTTTAAATAAACCGCACAAAATGGAAAAGGAAAAAAACAGGATTTACGAAGCAACGTTAACCCCTAGGTCTTACGTTATTGACCCTATAGCTTTACATTTTTGTTAACAGGATTTTCACGTTTTAACGTTCCTTCTATAAAATTTAAAAATAAATAAAAAAAAAAAATAATAGTAAAAATTAGACTTTTCTGAAAAGTAGGAAGTTATACGCAAAACTACGTAATAACACCAGCTCACACATCATCATGAAAGGAGGGGACGTAATTTGACAGGAGGACGACGACGACTACGGCAGATTTTATGTATTTAGGACATTTACAGAAAGTGGATTTTAAAATAACTGTATATTATTTTAATTTACACCACCGCCAGCGATTATAGAGTTTTACAAGTTTTCTTTACAAAAGTGGTCGGAAAAATTGCACAAGAACAAACGCATGGTAAAATTCACACACAATATATATATATATATATCTATATATATATAAAAACGTGTATTTTCATGTGTGCATGTGCATGTATGGGAAAATCATCTGACCACTTATGTACAGTATATACATATATGTATAAAAAAAATCTCATCAGGTTTTTTTCATAACCTCAAAAGAAATTTCTTAAACAAAGAGAACATTATTTCAGACTTGAACATTTCTGTCTGCCTATTATCATTAGTTATATGCTAAGCCTGGCTAATGTCTAGTGAGCGCGGCTAATGTTCATTTTGTCTTGAAGACAGGTTGCCGCTTGTCACGAGGAGATGGGGAATAAATGACAGCTTTGAACCCTGTACCTAGCAGGCATATTAGACTAAGGAATAGCCAACATGATGAAAAATTATTTTGTCAAAAATTTGTAGGTCACTGTGATTTTCTAATGTATTTTGTGATTAATTCCAAGCATAGATCAGTATTATGACCTTCCAGTGCATCACTTAATTGTCGCTTGCTCCATGCTCTTAATATATCGACGCTGCATCTGCTTCTTTGGAGTTTTATTAAATGCCAGATTTCTTGCACGTCTGTCCCTACAACGGCACCCTTTCCATTTATTTAGTTTAACAAAACAGGAGAGGGGGGGCGAGAAAAAGAAAAAAAAAAAAAAAAAAAAGGTACAATTTTGAGTTTATTCATTCTTTAGTCCCAAGAACCCCCATTATGGGATTATACTTCTATCAGATAAATATCTTTGGATATATAGATATATATATATTTATACGTAAAAAAAAAAGAATATATATATATTTATATATATTTCATTTCCCCCCATACACCCACCCATTACTTCAATGAAAATAAAGACTAGCAATATTGTTACAAGAAAATAAAAATCAAAAAAAGCAGGCCTACGACTACCATATTTATAAACAAGAAATAATAAATAAATCGATCTTATTGCTTAGAAAATCAGTTGTGTGTGCATGAAAGAACAGTAAATTAAGGATCCGTGTCACAAAGCTTTCCAAACCCAAATGGAATTGTTCTCTTTAACCCACTGATGACCTTGGACTTGAGAGTCCCTTTATTTCAGGATGTGGATTGGAAAGCATTGCAGAGTTAAAAAAATAAAAATAAATAAAGAATGGATCAGATAGAGACCGATACGCTTTACATGGTCATCGATTAGAATACACATTGTGCGGTGTTGATACTTTTAAACAAAAGAATACAGCAGAACCTCGCTTTTTCAAGGATTGCAACAATATATGAATTATAGGCAACCTGGGCTTATAAAAAGGAGAAGCAGCTGCCCAAAGAAATATAATTAATTTGGATATAAACACACATTTATAGTTAGTTATATATAATATTTTAAATCTATAGATTTTTTTTTAAAATAAGGACTGTGACTTTAAGAAAAAAGAAAAGCCTATAAAATGAAAAGGCTTGGTGCTGCCCTGACTCACACTCCTTGTTTTATGGTCGCTCTTATGCTAGGCTGAGTGTCAGCGTTAATGTATGTAGATTTCATTTCTGACTTGTGATTATTTGACTGTTCATTTTACCAAGATTAATGGTGTGTCTGCTATCTCCTGAATGCAGTGCTAGCCTTATCTTTAATAAAAGAGATGAGGCCATTAATCAGACTTTGTCAGCAGCCCTGACTAAGACATTAAATGTACTGTATGGGATAGGTAAACACAGGACAGACCATTCCTTACTTCACTACATCAGGCAAAAAAACACTCATTATATTTATCATAATTTCACATCTGCTGTTTTTGAAGCAATGTACCATGAGGCCATAAACTGTATTACAACTGTGCATAAATTCAGCTGATTTGTGGATGGACTGACTAATTCTTAAAGTACATTTTCGAAGGAAAAAAAAAAAAAAAACAAGCAGTGAGGCCTGAAATTGCAATTTCATAAAGGTACTAAATTATAGAGTGCGGAATCACGATTTTGCTTGATGTGATTCTGCGGTGACCATTTTTATAAAAAGTGACAGATCTCCTTGTGATTGAGTCAATAAAATAAGGACGAGTGAGCCGGATACTCAAACAAGATTAAAGAGGAAGTGAATGACAAAGGACGTGAATGCCGGAGAGACATAGACACGGTTCTCATCCTGCCAAGGAAATGGCTCTGGGATGTAACTATTAATAGCTGGCACGCTTGTGTGGTGTTAATTAATCTGCTCACCTGGTTCAGACAATATAATGCACTCAGGGAATCAAATCATAGTGCAAAAACCCAAACATGGCGAGCTGGACCAACGCACATACGATCTCCGTAAATTATACGATTTATAAACATAGCTTCTGTTTGTAAATCATATGGTATGAAAAAGCAACATTGTCCACTTACTGTACTTAATGTTAGATCTATGATATTTATCCTTTGTTTCTGTTCACCTGATCAGTCGGACCATGGCAGGAGGAGACATTCATTTCACAACAGTATGTAGGCAACCGACGTACGCCTTCGGGGATGATGTGCTACAAATATCAGTTGGGGTTTTAGGCCGGGGTTAGACGAATGTTTTGCAGAGTGGAAGGAACGTCCGTGAGAGTGGACGTTCCTTCCACTCTGGCGCCCGTCTGGCCACCTCACCGAGTGCAGTTAGTGTGCTCAGCGCTGCAAAGCTCGATCCTCCTAAGGAAGAACGTGCGTCATAGTGCTTCGACTGGGAGGCTTTCAGGATATATCCGCAGCATACCCACTGTAGCGTGTGCAATTTATGCGTGCACTACAGCGTGTGGTCGGCCCGTCGAAGCGTCACAACACTGCAACTGACGCCAGGAGGAAAGTCAATACAGGTGCACATAGCACGCTTGTCTGACCCCGACCTAAAAGGTCTATAATGGAACAATTAAGAGCATTCTGAATCTTTTCATAGAGTCTGCTCCAATTCTGAAACCTTGACTCTCAAGAGATGGCTTTTTTGAGAATACCAGTGGTCACGAGCCATTGATTAAGAGACACTGAACAGACTTAATATTATACTACATTGCAATGCAAAATCAGGAAAGCAACATAAAGTGTAAGAAACTCATCAAGAACAGATAAAACCCATGAAGAGACTGACATAACCTCTTGTACGTTTAGTCTGTTGTCCAGGAGGTTGCAGATATAGTACAGATTTCCCTTACAGATGAATCATGTATGCTAGTGTACAGGGCCTGCCCAAGGATGAAATGCTGCCCCCCCAAAAAATACACATATCAAAAACAAGCAGCATGTATGAGCGTATCACAGAGCTCCACAGCAATAAAACTCACAGTATGTGTGGTGTGTATGAGTATCGCAGCAATAAAACTCATAGTGTGCAGGCGGGCACAAAGCCTAGTCGAGGCCCCCCCGCGGGCACAGAGCCTAGTCGAGGCCCCCTGCGAGCACAGAGCCTGGTCGAGGCCCCCCACGAGCACAGAGCCTGGTCGAGGCCCCCCCACGAGCACAGAGCCTGGTCGAGGCCCCCCCGCGAGCACAGAGCCTGGTCGAGGCTCCCCCGCGAGCACAGAGCCTGGTCGAGGCCCCCCCGCGAGAACAGAGCCTGGTCAAGGCCCCCCCGCGAGCACAGAGCCTGGTCGAGGCCCCCCACAAGCACAGAGCCTGGTCGAGGCCCCCCGCGAGCACAGAGCCTGGTCGAGGCCCCCCGCCAGCACAGAGCCTGGTTGAGGCCCCCCACAAGCACAGAGCCTGGTCGAGGCCCCCCGCGAGCACAGAGCCTGGTCGAGGCCCCCCCGTGAGCACAGAGCCTGGTCGAGGCCCCCCGCCAGCACAGAACCTGGTCGAGGCCCCCCACGAGCACAGAGCCTGGTCGAGGCGCTGGTGGTGCACATTGCATGCCGCGGCCAAAATGCTGCCCTTGGCAAAGGGCTGGCCCTGCTCTAGCATAGGAGGCATACAATAAGATTATAAAATATATTCATTATAATGGGTTAAGATGTGTCTTATACAGTTGTGTTCAAAATTATTCAACCCCCAATGCTGTAAAGGGTTTTAGGGAATTTAGTGTACATTTGTAATTGTATTCAGAATGAAATCCTACAAGGACTTTTTAAAGAACCATATGCAACTAAAATGACATCAATTGGTTTTGTAATACAGTAGTAAATGTTTCTTTTGTGAATTCTTCATTGACACAATTATTCAACCCCTTAAAGACTACCACTCTGAAGAACAAAGGTTCATTTAGGTGTTTTCAATCAGGTATTGAAAACACCTGTGGATGTCACGGAGCAGCAATAAAGCATAATAAGCACCAATTAGGCAGCTTTAAAATGACTGTGATACTCAGCTCCTTCTAGACATTTACTGATGTGGTTACAAACATGGTGAAGTCAAGAGAATGGTCCAGGAAGACAAGAAAAGAGGTGATTACTCTTCACAGGAAGGGCAATGGCTATAAGAAGATTGCAAAGATGTTAAACATACCAAGAGAGACACTGCGTAATGAAGGCCTCCATGCCAGAACTCCCAGGCGCACCCCCTTGCTGTCTCCAAAAAATAAGAAGAGTCGACTGCAGTATGCCAAAAGTCATGTGGACAAACCACAGAAGTTTTGGGATAGTGTTCTGTGGACTGATGAAACAAAATTAGAACTGTTTGGGCCCATGGATCAACGCTATGTTTGGAGGAGGAAGAACAAGGCCTATGAAGAGAAGAACACCTTGCTTACTGTGAAGCATGGCGGGGGGTCAATCATGCTTTGGGGCTGTTTTGCTTCTGCAGGTACAGGGAAGCTTCAGCGTGTGCAAGGTACCATGAATTCTCTTCAGTACCAGGAGATATTGGATGACAATGTGATGCAGTCCGTCACAAACCTGAGGCTTGGGAGACGTTGGACCTTTCAACAGGACAATGATCCCAAGCATACCTCCAAGTCCACTAGAGCATGGTTGCAGATTAAAGGCTGGAACATTTTGGAGTGGCCATCGCAGTCACCTGACTTAAATCCGATTGAGAACCTCTGGTGGGACTTAAAGAAAGCAGTTGCAGTGTGCAAGCCTCAGAATGTGACTGAACTGGAGGCTTTTGCCCATGACGAATGGGCGAAGATACCCGTAGATCGCTGCAAGACACTTGTGTCAAGCTATGCTTCATGTTTAAAAGCTGTTATCACTGTAAAAGGATGTTGTACTAAGTACTAAGATTGAATGTCACTTGGGGGTTGAATAAAACTGATAATGATGTGAGCACAGAAAAGACATTTGTGGTTATTTCATTATAAATGTTATGTTATATTTGTCGGACCTACACGTGCCTCTTTGATTTAATTGTAAGCAAGAGGACTGAATGATCAAAATCAATGTCAAACTGGCCAAAACACTCAATTTCAGTCGGGGTTGAATAATTTTGAACACAAATGTACGTTTGTAGTCTTCATATGAAGGCTATGTTTTATGCCATTTCAAAAAATTTTCACCAGCACATCTTTTACAGTGTAGGTGAAATGGAATGAAACAAAAGACAAACAACTGCGATAGGGTCCAGCATAACGGACTACCCATTTGACTGCATGTTTTACAGTCATTTATTGGACATACATGAAAACAAGAGAAATTTCAATGTATCCTTCCTGGAAAATACTTTAGAAATAAATAATAAATAATTGTCAAAATGACACATTTTTTTATTAGTATTGCAAGCTGTTCTGAGCTGTACTTCAGCACAGAGCTGGCTGCTGTTGATATACTCAAAGATATAATCTCAATTGCGAGGTTATTAAAACTTAGGGACACTATGCACCCTGACCACTTTAGCCAATTAAAGTGGTCCAGCTGCATGGTGTCTCCCTCCTCTCTTCAGCTACATTTGACTGATAACTCCTCCACTTCATACAAAGCTTTCTTAGGCTACAAAGCTGTCACTCGGCAGGCAGGATTTTTAATCATTCTGTCTCTGTAACGCTCACAACAGTGAGCATTCTGGGGGACAGCAGCCGGAGACTGGACCGATCCATCATTCTACACAGACAAATAACTTGTGTGTGAAAGTTCCGCGATATACGCAATTTGTGTATCAGATGTACGATTGTTACATTGGATACACAAATTGCATTTCAAGCTCTAGGGACTTAGGCATTTTGGACAACATGAGCTGTAGAAGAGAAGCAGCCCAGCACTGAGGGAGAAAAGGGGTATTTTCACCTAAACTTGAAAAAAATTGGCAGATGTCAGCAGTGGCGTAGCGTGGGAGGGGGCTCGGGGGTGGTCACCCCAGGTGCAATTTTCTTAGGGGGCGAAAATTTCAAAATAAATTTGAACCACTAATATTTTCCAGCATGGATCAGCAAGGTGTCCACCAGCTTTGCCACGCCGGCAGTGACTTAGCACTCAGCATCCAGAAGGGAGGACCAGGACTGAAAATTCTGGTCCTGTCCTGACTCCTCCTTAACGCTGACATGAGTCACGTGACGCAGCACAGCATTATTCAAGGGGACACCCTGCACCACGCTTGTCAGCCCCTCTTGAAGCCTGTTCCAGCCCCCAACCACTGAACAGGAGGGATGGAGGTGCCTGCCCTGCAGCCCATTTAAAATCTGGTCTCAGACTAAGCCCCCTGGACAGCTCTCCCCCCCAGGCCACCAGGAACTCCACGCAGGTAGACGACACTGTATGACACCAGAGCAGCGTGACCACCACTCAGTGAGGAGGCACTGAGGGTACAAGGAGAGAGTGACTGGGAGTACTGCGAGAAAGCGGGAGTACTTGGAGAGAGAATGAGAGAGAGAGTGACTGGGGGTACTGGGAGACAGTGACTGGGGGGTACTGGGAGGGAGTGAGTGACTGGGGGGTACTGGGAGAGAGTGAGTGATGGGGTACTGGGAGAAAGTGGGAGTACTTGGAGAGGGAGAGAGAGTGAGAGTGACTGGGGGTACTGGGAGGGAGTGACTGGGGGTACTGGGAGGGAGTGACTTGGGGTACTGGGAGGGAGTGACTTGGGGGTACTGGAGGAAAGTGTGGGTACTTGGAGAGAGAAAGAGAGACTGGGCTACTTGGAGAGAGAGACTGGGGTTACTAGAAAAAAGTGGGGGTACTGAGAGTGACTGGGTATAGTGTGAGAGTGGAACTATGCTAGGATATACTGGGATAGGGTGACTGGTAGCAGTGGCGTAGCGTGGGGAGCATGTGTGTTTCATTTTTTATATCAGTATTTTGTTAATATACAATATTAAGGGGGTCAATACTCTCCTGGTGGAGGGGAATCATGGTGTGTTACCGTGTCCACAAGTTGGGGGGGCGCACAGTTCTTGCCTTGCCCCGGGCGCTGACAACCCACGCTACGCCACTGGATGTCAGCAATAGGGATGAGCCTAACACCCCTGAGTTCGGTTCGCATTCGAACTCAAACTTTTCAAAAGTTTGAATTCGAACACGAACTCAATACAAGTCAATGGGACTCAAAGTTCGATTTTTAGAGTGCCCTCCAAGAGGGCATATATGCTAGATATTTGCCATAAAAGGTGTATGGGGGTCCGGGTAGTGCCCTGGGGACAGGAAACAAGGACAAAAAGTTTTTAAAAAAAGACGTTTTAAAGGAACAGTGAGTTTTCCATAAAATAAGGGTTAAAAATAAAAACGAAAAATTCCTTCAAATATCGTGCCTAGGAGGTCCCCATAACCTGCCCGTGAAGTGGCGGATTTCTAGGATGTATAGAAACATTTAAAAACAAAAAAAATGACATTTCAAATGACGGTAAATGCTTTTCCTTTAATCTATTCATAAACAACTGCTTGGGGCGGCAGCCTGTATGAAAAGACATTTTAGGACACACAGAAAAAGTTTAGTGATTCTTTGGCTAAATTATGGTGAAACTTATGCAGGCTTTGGATGAAAGTAACAATAAGTGCTTTAAAATTGTGCCTTTAGAGTCGGCAACAATGTGGTCACACCGTAACCCCTCTGTGGTATTGTGGAAGAGTGCAGGGGTGGACCATGCGGTCCTATATTAAAAAGATATGAATCTGGTAAAGACATCAGTGCAGCCAAATATTGTGCCTTTGATGGCAGCAAGTACCTTCACACCGTAACCCTTTTGTGGTATTATGGAAGAGTGCAGGGTTGGATCCTGCGGTTCAAAAAATTAAAATGATATAAATGTGGCACAGGTGTCAGTGCAGCCAAATATTGTGCCTTTCAAAGCAGCAAGTGCCTGCACACTGTAACCCTTTTGTGGTATTGTGGAAGAGTTCAGTGCTGGAGGTTTTGTGAATGCAGAAGACATCCCCGATCTATTCCGTTACGTCAGCATCAGGGGATTGATAGCTGCTGATCCAGGACGAATTCATTTTTATAAATGTCAGCCGGTCTACAGAGTCGGTGGACAGATGCACTCTTTTGTCTGTGACAAAACCTCCAGCGGCACTAAACGTCCTTTCAGAAAACACGCTAGATGAAGGGCAACCTAGTAGCTGCATAGCATATTGGCTAAATTCTGGCCAGTGATCCAATCTCAACACCCAGTAAGCCAGTGGATCATCTGCTGGAAAGGTATCCAGGTCTGCCCTTGCCCCAGGTAGTCCTGCACCATATGGTGAAGACGCTGGCAATGGGTGCCTACATTTGACGTCCCTGGGCGTCGTGGACTAAAAAAATTAAAAAAGGCATCAGTCAAGCGGCCCCGGCCTTCACCACTATTCCTCTGATCATCCGCAGCCTCAGAAGCACCTGTGTCATCACTTGGTAACCTACCAGTGCCTGGAAAGGTGTTACACAAGTGTTGCTTTAGAGCGTCCTCAAGTTTTTTCATCCTGTGCTCCCTCTGTGCGGGCAGGATGAGCTCTGCAACTTTACCCTTGTATCGTGGATCAAGAAGAGTTGCCAACCAGTAATGATCCCTCTTCTTGATAGCACAAATCCTGGGGTCCTTTAGCAGACTTTGCAGGATAAGGGAGCCCATACAGCGTAGGTTGGAGGTGGCATTAGCTTCCGAGTCTTCTTGATCAATGAGGAGGATGACCCCATCGTGCACTTCCACCTCCCAGCCACGTACTAGTCCTTGTGTTTCTGGGCACACAAAACCCTCCCTTGAGGAATCCCCACCTTCAACGCCTCCACTACTTAAATATTCCTCCTCATCCTCCTCCTGTCTGATCTGAGGAGGACCCGCTGGAATGCAGTCTGCGGAAAGACTGGGGCCTTCAGAGCTAGGGAAGGCCTCCTCTTCCTCCCGCTGCTCTGCCTCTAGAGCCACATCTATAATTCCCTGCAGAGTGTGCTCCAGCAGGAACACTAAAGGAATTGTGTCACTGATGCATGCACTGTCCCTGCTCACCATCCTCGTTGCCTCCTCAAATGGTGACAGTACAGTGCATGCATCCTTGATCATCAGCCACTGCGGGGGGAAACAAGTTGACCTGAACCTGTCCTTGTGCCATACACAGGTACTCGTTGATGGCCCTCTGCTGCTTTTGCAGCATTGCTAATGTCGAGTTCCACCTGGGGGGCATGTCACAGATCAGACAGTTTGTGGGAAGGTGGAATTCTCTGAATTTCTGCCAGGCGAACACATGCTGGGAATGACCATCTGAAGTGGCTGCAGACTTTTCTGGCCGGGCTGAGAAGCTCTGCCAGCCCTGGGTACCTGGTTAGGAAATGCTGTACCACCAGATTTAGGACGTGTGCTAGGCATGGTACATGCGTCAACTTACCCAGGCGTAGGGCGGAGAGAAGGTTGCTGCCATTATCACAGACGACCATTCCCAGCTGAAGCTGGCGTGGTGTTAACCATCTCTGCACCTGCCCCTGCAGAGCTGACAGAATTTCTGGCCCGGTGTGGCTCCTGTCCCCTAAACAAACCAGCTCAAGCACAGTATGGCATCTTTTTGCTTGAGCCATTGCGTAGCCCCTGTCAGGTGTCGGTTTAACTGCCACTTTGCCAGAGAAACAGAAGGAGGAGGAGGAAGAGGGAGAGGTGCTGGTGGAGCAGACAGACCTCATACAAGAAGCTTTCTGGAGGCGTGGTGAATGATCAAGCTCCAGCACAGAGCCCCGTCTTGGATCCCTCTCAGCTGCAATCAGAGTTACCCAGTGTGCCATGAAGGAAATGTAACAACCCTGTCCATGCTTGCTGGACCACGTGTCTAAAGTCACATGAACCTTGCTGCTGACTGCCTTTCCCAATGACTCAATAACATGGTCTTCTACGTGCTGGTATAGTGCTGGAATGGCCTTCCGTGAAAGGTAATGGCGTTTTGGAACCTGCCACTGTGGTACAGCACATTCAGCAAATTCACTGAAGGAAGCAGAGTCCACCAGCTGGAAAGGCAGCAGCTGCAATGCGAGTAATTTTGCTAAGCTGGCATTTAGACAGATTACAATTCCCAGAAACCTCCTATAAGTCACCCTGATGGGTGCCAGTGACAAGACACAAATTACAATTCGCAGAAATCTGATACAAGTCAGTGAGATCCCCTGATTTGACCCCTTGATAGCTGGCAACAGTGACAAGACACAGCATACAATTCCCAGAAATCTGCTAGAAGTATGTGGGACCCCCTGATAGCTGGCAGTGAGAAGACACAGATTAGAACAATTCCCCAAATATTTTGTAGAAATTACTGACCCCCCCAAAATAGTTGCTGGTGGCAGTGAGAACACACAGATTACCACAATTCCCAAATATTTTGTAGAAATTACTGACCCCCAAAATAGTTTCTGGGAGTGACTGAGAACACAAAGATTAGAACAATTCCCAGATATTTGGTAGAAATGAGATCCCCCAGAAGCTGGTGGCAGACTGTCAGTAAGAACACACACTAACGCAAGAACAATCTCCTCTCAAATCTCCTTTCAAACACGTGCTGAAGCGCTGTGTGAAGCCTTATATAGTGTGCTGCGGGACGTAGCTCTGTAAGCCCATGATTGGGTAAAATTTGCCCAATCAGGACTCTGACCCGTGATTGGCATAGTCTTGAACCTGTCTTGCACCTGACCTGTAGTCAGGTGCAAGGCTGTAGCCAATTACAAGCTTCAGGCCAGTGGAAAATTGCATTGTTCGAATCAAACTCCGAACCGATCGAATCGAACAGCTCATCCCTAGTCAGCAACATCTGCTCAATTATTTGAGGAAAAAAAAAGTGGAAAATATTTTTGTACAGTGTTCCTTTAGTCCCTTGCAATTTCCAGCGGTAGCTTTCTTTTCAGCCGTTTGGAAGTGAGAGGTGTCCAAAGGAGCAGGGGGGACGCCTGAAAGGGAGGTCATCGTGCACGACGATGACATCATCGCAATGGCTGGGGCCTATAAAAACGCTGGGCAGAGTTCAGAGCAGTCATTCCAGCATTAGAGCCCGGCCAGAGAAGTGAGTATAGGGAGGGGGTATAATGGACCATGATGTACATAGTATGTCCTTGGTCCTTAAAGGGAGTTTTCCCCAGGACGTACTAGGTACGTCAGTGGTCCATGGCTTTTTTTCTATAACAAACCTTTTTTATTATTATTCATAGGACCTTATATGTTATTTTCTGGCATTTTCGTGCAGTAGTTTTTATCAGTCAGCTTTAAGAGTTGCGGGTTTTTTTTTACCTGTTCGCCATTTTCTTTTTCTGCGGTTTTTCGGATGTGTTCGATGGCTTGTTCCCTGCACTGAATACTAATTCACCGCAGGGTCGGCAAATTTGACTCCCCGAAGTGCGAGGAACGAAAGGGCACCGCGATTCCTGGCGAATTACAGGGTTATTCAAAGAGCACTGTATGTGTCATGCTCCATCAGAAAGCTAGACCAAAAAAAAAAGTTTAAAAAACATGTAAATACTTCATCAGGTCTCAGTAATTTACTGCATTTAAATGCACATCTCCTAATAAGTAGAGATGTGCATTCGTTTTGGAAAAATTCAGAATTTGGAACGAAATTTGATAATTCGCAGTTCCGAAGTACTTCCGAATAATGAATCGATACGAATTCGAAACGAAACCGTATATAACGAATTTATTTTGTTTTGCACTGTCATCAGCATAAAAGAAAATTTGAATAATTGATATCAACTATCGAATCTGAAATGAACTATCAAATTGATATCTACTATCGAATTGATCTTAACAATACAAGTAATAGTCAGCAAAGGACTTTATTAAACAAATTAATTTTGTTTCACTGTTTAATGGGACTCAAATACTAAATCTATGACACAGCTTAAAATTTAACCATAGCTTTTCTTTTTAAAGCAAAATTTGATGAATTGGGGTTTTATTTAGTGATCCAAAATTCGAATTGATATCAACTATCGAATTGATACATGAAATTCGAATCGATTCGAAACGAAATTCGTTACGAAATTCCAAAAACGAAATTTAAAAACGTAACGAAACTAAGCGAAACGAAACTGTCAGCCTTGCACATCCCTACTAATAAGAAGAAATGTACAAGCATTGAGATTTTAGAATAATCATACATTAACTGTACATGGCACAGTTCTTACAAAGTTTCACTAATCTCAAAATGTCATGCATATTACTCTTGTGGACATACTGGGTTTTGCAGCTCCCAGCTTGATTTTAAGTTAACCCTCATCTCTGATAGTGAAATTTATAAAATCTCATTCTATTGAATCAGCGCTTTCCACACGTGGTAGATGGAGAATCTATACTACTGTCACACATGTAAAGACCTCCGTGTTATCTGCAAGTTAATTAAAAAATAAAAATGTAAAGACATTTAAAAAGAGGAATCATTGCGGTTTAGAAGTATTAGAATTCTTGGTGTTTTTTTTTAATTCTTGGCGTTTTCAGGGCCTTAGCGGTTTACATTCTGAACACAATTATGGAATTTAAAGGACTTGACTAAACACCCAGAGCAAGCTTACTGAATCTGTAGCACTTCTGGCAGTTTACCAGCACTATGTTATTTTGCTCCCATTATCTTGCTCAATTTATCACAATCTACAAATCATCTACTATAACCCTTCCATTCTCCATCTCAAAAGATCAATATGGAAGATGACCATTGCATTAATATTCCTTTTTAACAAATTACTTCCGGATGAGGCAAAGCTAAGGCCCTCAAGAAAAAAAAACAACTATCTTTTACTCAGTGTTCCATGTCTAAGATTTAGCAACTCCCCCAATAAAAAAAAAATGGAACAGTAATAGTGACTTTTGTTTATATACAGACACACACACACACACACACAAAGATTCCAAGCATTTGTTTGGTTTCCCAGTAACCAGTCCAACCTTTACTACAAAGCAAAGGATGTCTTCTAAATGAGCCTCAAATTATAGGAAAATCAGAGCATTAATTTGATGCATATATTGTATACACAGAGAACGAAACCTCCTCCGCCTTCAAAACTAAATGGCTTGAAGTACAGAAAACAGATGACTTCAAAGTGGGAAGAATAGGTATTTGATAAACTTTGTTCATTATGGCGCTAGAAAAAGTGCAGAGACAACCAAATATGGGAATGGAAGATTTAAGTTATGAGGAAAGGCCAACAGAATCCTGTAGAGAAACGGCGCCTTTGAGGGGATCTGATAACTTTATATATATATATACATACGGGGCCATTATAAACCATTGTCTGGAAACCTATTCATTAACAGGACTATACACAGGACACAAGGTCACCCATTTAGACTGGATGAAAGGAAATTCAGCCTAAGGAATAGGAAGGGTTATTTTACAGTGAGAACAATAAAGCTGTGGAATTCTCTGCCTGTTGAGGTGGTTGGGTCAGAGACTGTACAGACTTTTGAACCACTGGATGTCTTCCGCAAAAACAGAACATTAAAGGTCAAAATATCTAATATGTGGGTAAAAGCTTCTTGATCCAAGGAGAAATCGGACACCATTCTGGGGTCAAGAAGAATTTTCTCCCAGTATGTGGCATATTGGAGAGCGCTTCAGACTGGGTGTTTTGGATCAGCAGCAGTAGGTGATGTGGGAAAGGCTGAACCCGATGGATGCATGTCTTTTATCAGCCTATGTAACTATGTAATTATTTTAAAACCAAAATGCATGGTCTAAGTTCGCACTTGAAGGGAAGCATTTACAACTGTACACTTGGGACCCTACTCTGGTAATTTGCGATCGCTCACTAATGTTCCAAGTAAGGCACTAGTGTGTTTATGGCTGGATTACAAAAATGCAACACAAAAGCAGTGGCACTCTGTACTGCATTCAGATAGGGGGACAATTGAGAAGTGTATAAGTCAGTTGGCTGCACTTGACTTGCGAAAATAAATCCATTTTTACTTCGCATGGCTGATATGTCCAATGACTGCAAGTTTAAAGAACGTAATCTGGAGACCATATACAAGTGAAATTCATTTGGAATAAAAAAAAACTCATTTGTAGTTCTCCAGAATAAATCCAAAGATAGTTAATTTGATTTCGGACGCCTGAAATTGTGCTTTTAATTATTATTTTTTTTAACTATTACAGTAGATAAACTCTTAAGCATGGCGACCAATTATTCTATTCTCGTGGTTCTTGTCAAGTGCTTCTACTGATATACATGTGTATGACCTTGGATTGCAAGATGGTTTTCATGTCAAAGTCATTTGAGAGCTTTCATTCAGCTATTTTCAGTTGTCTCGTACGCCTTGTCAATCATGTCCAGTCAAGTATTGTCAGTCAAAAATAAATTCCAACATAGTCAAGTCATTTCCCAACAGTTCTCGGGTTTAGACAAAGCTGACAAGGCTCAACTAGTGCTATGTTATGTATGGTTCTGGCTCAAGTCAAGAAATTAATTTTGGCCACTATCACAGCCAGTCTCAGTCTAACCTGGCACAGGGTACAGAACAAGAAGAAAACCAACTAGGCCTTCGCTTATTCATTTACTTTCTAGCCTCACATAATGCTAATGGAGCTACCAAATGTTTCACGTGTGTCTGGATGCTGGTGCTTAGTTTTCATAAATTAGACCCTCAGTTAATCCCCTTTACATGTTGATGACTGGGAAGGAAGCTACAATTCTGTTTTGAAGCAAAAGGGAGGAAAGTCTGAATACAGCTCGCACATATTAATCAATAACTGGGATAATATATACTGTATATAGAACTGTGATCTAAAGATTTTACGATGTGCCAGTATTCGGTGGCGTCACGGGGGGGGGGGCCCGCACCGGTGACCCCCCCTAGGGTGACACCCTAAAAAAAATTAAAACAATTTTTTTATACACAAAAATATTTTGCCAGGAAGGATACATTAAGATTTCTCTCATTTTCAAGTGTGTCCTGGGTAGGGAAGGCCTAGGCTGGCACTTTGCAGGGGGTGGCAAAAAAAAAAAAAAGCACCACTGAAGGGGATATTCACAGAGCAACGACAAGACGCAGACATTTCAGTGTTCTGTTGCTCCACGCACTTTGGGGAATCAAATTTTCCCTGGGGAATTCACCGCAGGGTTCATGAAGTGCAGGGAATCAGCCACCGAATGCTGCTGCAAACCCACCGCCTGCTGTTTTCAAAAAAACTACTCAACGAAAATGTCTGGAATTAAAATATAAGGTCCTATGACTAATAAAAAGGTCTGCGCTCCCAATAAAAACGTTTGTATTTTTTTTCTATATGGTTGATATGGGTGAGGGACACACCTTATGGTGAGCTGCATGTTCATAAATCTCCCTTTTTCTCACAAAACTCTGACACACGATTAAGTATAGCGCCGGGCACTTTACACCCAAGGTGTTGCATATAATAAAAAGGTCTGTTGGAAGGAAAAAAAAATGGTTTTTTTTTGAAAAATGCCTAAAAGATATTAAAAAAAAGAAATAAATGAAAGACTTTTTACTACAGATTAAAGGAATAACCGTTTATTAGATATTGGCTAAAACTGGAATATTTTTAACATTGAAACCTATGGTGTTCGCCGAATGAAACCACTGGACATCAGGACAGTTCTCTGCTGTTTGGTGTTCTCTGAACAGATTAACCATTGCTTCTCCATGGGGATTTTCACTGCCTTCGAACAGGCACCGTACTTGCTGGCAGTTTGCCAAAATTTGTGTGTGAGCATATCACAGAGCTCCACAGAAATAAACCTCACAGTAATGTGCGCCGTGTATGAGCATTCAGTGTTATATGGGAGCACTGAGTTATGAGTAAGAGTAGTTAAAAAAAGATATTGTAAAACTCGGGGGGCAGGGGTGGTGACACCAGGAGTTACCGCACCGGGTGACACCAACCCTAGTGACACCACTGCCAGTATTCATGTAAACCGTTGACTTTATATTAGTGTATTCTTCCTAGTTTGTTCATTTACAGCTCCATTCAGTGAATACACAGGTGAAGTTGTTTTGTAATTTTCAGTTCATCTGAAAACTATGATCACTCTGGTTCCTTTGAATTTCGTTGGACAATTGAATTGGATAATCTGATATTTGGACAATTTTTTTGTTTAGGCAAAATATATTTGTGGCTGATAAATAACCTGTATGAGTATCTCAATTTTGCAATTATTAAACCTTCACATGTCAGTGGGTGAAGAGTTAAATAGTAAGAGTGGGCGGACTGCTGGGAAGCAGGGGGCTCGAGATATGGGGACAGCGTCCCCCCCATATCCTGTTTCCCACCTGTGGCAAGAAGGTTCCTTTGTTGATTTGCATTTTTCACCAATTGCCCAAAAGGTGTAAGAAGAGCAACACAACTTGAGCACTCATCCAAAATTCTAAGGTCCAAAAGACCCCAATAGCAGGAATTTTTGGTGCCTTGCTGATTTTAGTAATTCAGGATTAAGGCACTCTGTGGCACTCTTCGTATCTGGCTCCTGACCGCGGGACACGCTGGGCAGCTTCAGAATGTGCCATGCTGTTTGGAATCATACCTGGTTTGTAACCGCCCACAGCGCCCCCCCAGCCTTGTGTACATGCTGGTGGCTGCAGCAGGAAGGATCATGATCTTTTGCCTCTCAAACATTGGATTCTCCTGGATTCTGAAAATCGTAAGAATCTGAAATCCGGAACTCCCAGGGAACCTGAGCAATCCGGCTAAGGGGTGCTCAACCTGTACATCCAAAAATGACCAGGTCTTCTTAAATGATCTTTGTAACTACATCTTGTTAACCCTGTAAACACCACGTGGTACTCCTTTTAAAAAGCAGAATTATATATCACACACACACACACCTGTGGCTACCAGAGGCGTAACTATAAACCTCAGGGCCCAGATGCACGAACCACGTCGGGCACCCCCCCAACCCTAGGCAAAAACATGTTGTCCCCCCTCCCATCAACATGCATTGGTCCCCTCCAGGTCCACAATGTTGACTCCCTACAATCAGTATCCCATTTTTTCCAGGTCTACTAGGACCTCTTTAGTCCACCCCATTTTTAATGTATTGTACACTATTTGTGTATTGTACACTATAGCAATAAATCTCCCAGTAATGTGCGGTGCGTATGAGTGTATCACAGAGCTCCACAGCAATAAAACTTAGTAATGTACGTTGTGTATGAAGGTATCACAAGGCTTCACAGCAATAAAACTCACAGTAATATGTGGCGTGTATGAGCGTATCACAGAGCTCCAAAGTAAAACTCACACACAAGTATAAAATAAATTATAAAAAGAATATACAAATTATAGGCAAGCCCCCAGGCAGGCGAGTGTGAGCCCCCCGAAATCGAGGGCCCGGGTGCGGTGGCACCCTCTGCACTCCTGTAGTTACGCCCCTGGTGGCTACTATGCGTCCCTGTGTACTGTAATGTAACATGTTAGCGGTGCATTTATAAAAAGGTATAAAATAATCCATACATTACAAAAAAAAAAGAAAATGCCTATATGGCATATCCGAGAGATTAGGATAAAGCAAGAATAAAAGACAGAGTACATGAGGAATCTGCAGGTAATTAACATTCACCATCCCTTAAAGTGGCAGGATGAAATACCTTCAATTTCACTCAAGTAAATGTTTAATTAAATTCAAGACGTAACATTTAGAAGTTGGAGATACCAATCAGACCTTGCCTAGCCAGCTGCAAAATATAGTAACTTCTAAGCAGTGTATAAAACATAGTGCTCAATTCACTTTATTAAAATATCCAATAATAATTGATTTAAAGGCAATAAAGCGTGTTCATTAGAGGGTTTATATTCAAGAAATATTGAAAGTATACCTAAAACTGTCACTTTTATTGTGAATGAACAGGATAATATGATTTGAACAGAGTATGATGATACTCGGGATTTGTCCTGCAGCTTTCTCCGATAGCTCGTAAAGAGCTGGAATTTAATATGATGCTTTCAGTCAGTTTAATTGAAATTTAATTGCCACTTTGGGCAGAAGGTTTAGAACTGATCAATAAAATACTACAGTTCTTGCTCCTTGGCACAAGTTTCTCCCTTTAGATTTTGCCTTGCCATCGACTAGGATACTTGTATGCTAAAAATCAGGGTATTTACAGAAGTGTGAGAAAATGATAGCTTCCAAATAAAAAATAAATAAATGAAAAAAAAAAAAAAAAGGTATGCCTTATACTTGGGACTATCCAATATCCGCGAAACTCAAGAGCAAGTCAACAACATTTTCGTTCTGGCTGGGTTGAGATAAGGCTCGTCAACTATTTTTTTTTCCTGCAGACCTATTGCGTGACAGTGATCTAAAATTATTGGAAAAAAGAATTATCAGGCAGTTGGGTTAACAAATATACACGGGTGGAAAGATATGTCCCAAAATTCTACAAATAAAATATCCTTAGAAGTAGGAGATTAAAGTCATAAATAATGTATAGTTTATGTAAAAATTTGACCATCGGTGATTTTTTTTTTGTGTGTCGGTTGGCTGTAGTGATATGAATTTGTATAAACTTGTTTCAGGAGTTTAATCTGACGAAATGGATTCGTGTTTATGTTTGTATATAAAAAAAAATTAAAACAGTACATTTCTTCAGGTATTGGTCTTGCAAAAATGTAAATAAAAGCGGGTAAAGGTGTCCGTGCTATTCCAACCAACGAAAATAAAACTGGATTTAAAAAAAAAAAAATGGTCACCTTCAAAAAGTCATTAGTGGGAAAAAAAGGCTGTAAATATTTTCAAATGTCAGAGCTGATCGGAAAATCCAGCAGGGCGTGCGCTGTAAATCTGGAGCAGGGACCTTGGGAAAAAAATTTATATAAAAAAATAAAGAGACAGGGTTCCTTGGTATTTTAGAAGTAATTACCAACGGAGATAGGGTAATGATGGCACAGTAAATCACATTAAGTTTGGCTATTAGAAGTGGATTGGTTTATAAAGAGCGTAGACGACTCACGGAAATTGCATGGAACGTTATTTCTACTTTTCAGTTTAGATTATTCATGTCCCGCCCAGCTTCTCTTAAATCCGGTCTGCAGTTAACCGAGTGAAGGAAAATGGCAGCTTTGAAGGATGAGGATGCATAATAATCCAGTCACGTGTATCCTTGAATCAATCCTTGTGATGCAATATGGCGTCATTGGATGAAGACCATATTAATTAATAGTTCTATGTGTATACCCTCTATTGTCCAACTCTACCATCATTCTTTTACATTCGTACCTTGTTATTCCTATTTGACCTATCGCTTTCAATCTATATTGTCCATCTCTAATCTCTCTCCCATAGCTATTAAATTTGTCCCCACATTTCCTCGCCACTTTCTGATCTTCTGACAATTCTTCCTCTCCAGTCATATTATCCAAAAAGCCCCTTTGTTTTGTTTTCTAGAAAATATTAGATCAAGGGCATTCTCATCAGGTCATGCGCAACAGCCCTAGAGTAGCTGAAAACAAGATTTTTTTCAGGTTTATTTACTCCCCTTCAAACAAAAAAATATATATTTGTGTTCCAATTGGATACCACTACCTGTCAAACTTTAAAGGGATGACACTCTTAAAAAATACAGTTTTTGCCCTTTGATTGGGCTGAGGCTGTTGACAGGGCTAGCCGAGGCCTAGTGGCCGCCGGAGCCTCGGCTAGCCCTGTTCGGGGTGTGGATGTGAATATGTGTTTGGATGTATGACTGTGTTGGTATATGGATGTGTGACTTATTGGCGCGGTATGTAAATGTGTGGGCACAGTGACACACTCATACCCACCGCACATTACAGTTTTATCGCTGTGGAGCTCTTTGAAACTCTTATACCCGCCACACATAACTGTTTTTTGCTGTGGCGTGTATGAGCGGACCACAGAGCTCCACAGCAATAAAACTCAAAGTAATGTGTGTTATGTATGAGTTTTATTTCTGTGGAGCTCTGTGATACGCACCTACATGACGGATGTGTTTTTTTTTTGGGGGGGGGTTGGCAGCACAGTCTTGGGCTGGCCCTGTGAACGGCAACTGGGAAATTAAAAAATCCCAGCTGCTGGTGATGACAAGTGGGGTGGAGGAAACTCCTCCACTTCACGCAATTTCTCCAAATAGGGGGGCTGGGGAGGCCAGGAGAAGAGTGTCCCTTTAAGTTGAATCAATAGGATCCATAGCCTTTGGAAGTTTTGAAATGAAGGGATGCGAACAGCAAGATTCAGCCTAGAATAATGCGGAGTTCTCCACAACATCTGGTGGATTATGGAAGGCTCGTAACCATTTTGAGTTTAGTGCAAGTGTGTTATATTAATTAAATTGATACTGGAATTGACAGTAATCCAGACGACACTGTAATCTATACCACCAAACCAAATATCCCACAGCTGGAGGTAGTGCTGCAAGAACAATTCACAGGGGAGAAAAGTGGATCGCAGATAAACTTTTTCTAAATACTGACAAAACTGTTACAATGCTCTTTGGAACCGCACCTAAACTACACAAATTGCAAACACCCCATCTATGTGTCAGGACAAAATCAAATGGCACGCTGACCACAGTCACTTCTCTCAAGTATGTGGTTAGACCCAAATCTATGTTTTGGCCCCCACATCGAAAAACTCTCATCTAAACTCTACCCCAAACTAGGTGCCCTGTACAGAAACAAATCCTGCCTGAGCCCTAAGGTAAGAAAGCAGGTTGTACAACAAATGCTTATGCCAGCCATTGAATACGGAGATGTAGTGTATGCAGCTGCCCCTCAAACACACCTTCAGAAACTTACTACATTGAATAACTTGAATAGCTTTGTGCTATAATGTAACTACATGACCCACCATTGTGACATGTTAAAAGAACTAAACTGGCCGTCGCTGGAATCTAGACGCACCCTTCACCTTTCGAACCTGGTGTTTAAGAGCTTTTCTGGGAAGCTACCACCCTACCTGAATAGGCTGCTTCCCCCGGCAGTTCCCTCATCCTATAACCTCAGATCCAGGACAAGCACCTTACTTGCAATACCACAATACAAAAAGACAGTGGTTCGATCCTCATTTTCCTACAGAGCACCGCAAATATGGAATAACCTCCCAGACACCGTCAAATCGTCCCCCAGTCTAAAGTCCCTTAAGACTACCCTATTAACATACCTCAAGACGAAATGCACCTGTAAACATGTAACATAATGACTTTATTTCCTACATATTTATTTTTCTGTCAATCTGTATATTTGGTCTTGTGTTAATATCTTGCATTTTTACTATTTTGTAGTTCTTTAACCACTCAATGCTCTTGAACCCAGGACATACTTGAAAACGAGAGAAATCTCAATGTATCCTTCCTGGTAAAATCCTTTTATAAATAAATAAATAAAAATAAATATTCAATTGAAAAAAAAAAAAACGCTTTTCTTGTCCTCAATTAGCATCTTTCCCAGACCCGCAAGCTCGTTGGGCTGGATTAAGGCGTGTCCCATTTTAGTCAAAGTGAATGAGGATTTTGTTAAATAAAATAAAAAATAGAAGTGCTCTTTTATTGGGGGAGCATCATAAATATATTTGCACACACTAAATCCTGTGGATGGTGACCTCAAATACGGTTGTCACTTTGTCAGAGTATATTCTACTATGACGTGCGTCACTTTGGGTGTATGGACCTGGAGAGATAATTGGGAGGTGCAGTCCTGATGTTCTATATTATTTCCTTTCTCGTGTGCAGAGTGTTTGTGTTTTCTGTGCCCTATTCCCTGATGTCTGTGTTATATTATTCCCTTATGTATTTAGTGTAGAGTGCTGTGTGGCATATACTGTGCTGTTTTCACTATCAGGGTTATTCAGAGAAAGGTGAAAACCTTGAGAAGTGGCAGGAGAAGAGAAAAATCTAGACCAAATACCCGATTTGGAAAGTGAGATAAATGGGAGAATTTTTCTGGTTTTGCTATTTTGACCTATAATTTTTACTTCTTCAGTCATTCTCCTGGTTTTCACCTTTCTCTGAATAACCCTGTATGTCGAATCTGCATGGAAACTTGATCCTCCCTCCTTTTGTTCCATGTGTTGCTATTCTGTCTCTCCCATTGCAGAGCGCCAAAGAATTTATTGGCGCTTTATAAATACTTGTAACTGTAACTGAAACATCTGCTCTGCCTTCACCCAAACCACAGAAACTGGTTTGGACAGCATTTGTTATTAGAACAGGACATGTGTGTGTGGAGGCTATTGGGAGGATTTTCAGCATGGAAAAACTGGGGCGTGTTTTACTTTGAATGTTTAACCGTCAAACCAAAATAAAGCTAGTCCCAGTTTGATTTTCACCAAGCAAGGATCTCCTGTTATTGAGTAATCGTTGGGCCAGAAGCAGTACTCCTGGGGGGGGGGCGTGGTCGACCACGGAGGGGTGAAGACGTGCCCTGGTAGAGCTCCACTCAGTGTCTCTGATATCGGGATACTTTGGGAGATATCTGCTGCTATTTTTGCTTTTTTGAGATCCCTGCGTGTCAGACCATCGGGTGAGTGTATTCCGGAGCCCGTGGAGTCCCCCCCTCCGGACCTGTGAGACGTTTGCTGACGGGGTTGTTACTTAACCTGTATAGTTGGCGGCCATCTTGCGGCCTACCCTCGGTGCCTAATGACTCTTTGGATTCCTGCTCCTTTGGGCCCGCTCCCGGTGGGGTGTTTGGCGCGGCGTGTGGAGGTGGAGGACCCACATCGCTCGGCCGAGCTGGATACCCGCCGGGTGGAGGAAGCGGGAGAACGTGGAGGCAGACGGCGGGTCGGCTCCCCTCCCCCGCTGGGGAAGTGGGGGCCTTCTTGTCAGGCCTGGATGCGTGCCTGGCACTTCTCTCCGGAGACGAGGAGAGGCCACTATCAAAGGGAGACTGGCGGCGCATGATGGACTTGCTGCGGGCCCATCGGGGAGCGGTGGCTCCGTGCAGCGGAGGAGCCGGTGGTGGATGTATTAGAAGTGGAGCAGGTCCCGGACCCATCCCCAGAGGTATCCCCAGATCCGCCGGCTGGAAGTGCGCTGGACGGAGGCAAGATCTGGGCCTGCTCGGAGGCGGACACGGTGGATGCCGTCGCTCCCCCCGGGTCGACCGTGATGCTGACATGTGCTGAGACCTCGAGAATGGCCGCCAAGGAGAAGCCGAGTTCCCCCTGGTGCGGCAGCGATACTGGGGAGGTTGTGGAGATGACCTGGCTGCGAACCACACGATCTGACCCTGACGAGGATGGGCGCTACAGAGATCCACTTTGCCTCTCTCGTGTCCTGCTGGGAGCCTTGGTACCCGCACAGTTCCGAGACACGGGCTGAGGCTACTTCGCCCTGTCTGCTGTGATGTTTCCCCCGCACACAGAGACTTTCCATTCTGATGAGACCCCCTGTATGGGGATGTACACCCCCCCCTCAAGCTGAGATTGTTTGATTTTTGGTTCCCACCCCAAGCTGAGATTTTTACTTTAGAAAAATTTTGTTTGTCCTTTCACAAGCTGGGTTTTACCGCTGACATTTCTTTTTGATTCTGATATTTGGCCCTGCGAGTTCTCCCCTCTCCTTCCCTTTCTTTGACCACCATTTTATTTTATTTTTTTCCCGCTGTCATTCCCCGGCTGGGGAAACATGAGACTTTGTCACGAGGACTTATGTTTCACACTGCTGTCACCTTGCTACTTCATGGGCCTCTGCCATGCCAGCGATGGTGTTTCTTTCTTTCCCCCCCACTTTTTTTTTTTGTTTTGTTTTTTGGCACGTCGGGATGTCCAGAGGCGCGCCACTATGGCACCTACCATGGCTCTGGTTGCCATACTTGGCCCTCGGGCACCTGGGCCTCGGGAGCGAGCCGTGAAAGTCACAATACAGGCAGTTGCTGTTCCATCTCCAAATTTATTTTGTTTTTCACTACCCCCCCTTTTTTTTCTTTTCTTGTTCTCCCTCTCATTACACCATTGCTGGCATGCGGTTGGTGTGGTTCGCGTCCTCTTCCCTTCATTCTTTTTATTTCTTTTCCTAAGTCGTTGTACTGCTGACCCCATTTTGACGATTGTTCTGATGACATTCTTTCAAAATAAAAATTTTGAATAAAAAAAAAAAAAAAAAAAGAAGCAGTACGCCTTCGGGATAATGACAGCAAGAGGAGCATTCTGCATGTGGGTAGTAGAATCCGTAACATCTACTTATGTCCTTAAACAACTGTAGCACTGTGTTTAATTTGTCCTTCTAAATTGAAACGATATTGCCACTAGAGGGAGACAGAGCATATATGTGTTAAAGACTATGCTGGACTTAAGGACTATGTCTCCCAGAAACCCTTGGTGAGGAAAAAGGAAGGGAGCGTGCTGGCACCAGGAAAGAGAATCAGAGCCTCATGCACAGCGTGGGCAGAACGAGCAGAGCAGCATGTGGAGAGAGACGTATGAGAGACACTGTCCGGGATCGAAACCAGGTTGGAGCGTGTACAGGTGCTTTTATCCAGTGCTGGAGATCAGGGAAAGAGCCTGCATCATCGTGTACCACATTCCGCTGAGCAGTTCATATGACAAGCTTGTTCCAGGAGGACCTCGAGTAAGGAGGCCGCGGACAGAATGGGAGTGCAGTCGGCGGATCGATTCCTGACTGCCGAGATTCGGCATCAGGAGAGTGGATTTTATTTGGCACCGGGTTCCAGGTGGCGAAGAGAGATCTTCTGGTCGAGTCATCGGTTCTGGACAAGTTGTTCGCCGGATGGGTGAGAGGCCTCAAGGCCTGCCAGTTCCATAACAGTGCGCACTTACTGGATTGCTTCAAATTACAGGGCCCCAACTTTGACTAATCGAAGATATTTGTTCCCTCACTGGCCAGTGAGTCTAGTACCTGGGTACCCTAGGACATCAATTTATGAGCCTTTTTGAGCAGGACATTAAACCCATGAACTGAGTGGTATTAACGGTTTCTTTTCCGCCACGTGTTTTCCGCATTGCGTATCACGTCATTCATACAAGCTGAATTGCTTTATGCCTCAAAGTATATGTGTATTCAATGCCATTTTATCGCTTCAGTAAAGTATATAAAACGTAGAAAAACCACAACAGTGTGCTGGTGTACAGTAATTCTTAGTGCGGTGAGACTATCCTGTGTTTATTCAGGGGCTCCTCCGGGGGTGAGCGCTACACAACTTTGTAAGGTAGGGGAGGGGAGGGGAGGGGGGTATCAGACTTTGTCTTCCTGATACATAATAATATGTGGTTATTTTGTTTGCACCTACCTTTTCTGTTCATTCTTGTATGTATGATTTTTTTGGTTTCTTCTGCCTGGAAGATAGAAAAGTATGTATCCATAACGTTCTTTCTGCTCTGTTGCATGAAAAACAAACGATCAAAAAAAAAACAGCAAAACAAACAACAACAACAGAAACGGTCATCGTTAAACAATGTCATCTAGCATAAGCGGAGACAATGGATGATTTTCCTATTGCTTCCCCCAAGACCTCCCTTGATGGTGACCTGGTAGACATGTTTTAGTTCCTGGACATAGATCCATGGATATTCAAAATGTCTGAAAGAACCAACACTCAGTGAAAACCTGTTTTTGTCCAAGTTCTTCATGGAATGAGATCTGGCAGAGGGACTGGCAGAGGGATATCTGTGCGTAGTCACTTTAGTTGTCCAAGCCCTCTATAAAAACCAGACATACAAAGCATAAGGGCAAACTGAGATCCAGACTACTTTAAATGACACTATAAGGATAAAACACAAGTTACTAGGACACAGAGGTTAAACATTAACCCTGCCAGGCACACCCTGCATCCTGCTCCCATTTTAACCCTTTAATTTTCTCCCTTTAATCTCAGCAGGATATGACACGCTTCCACCACAGCATGCCATGTGGCCGAAGAGAGCTGGGTGCTTCAGATATTATTATTATTATACTTTATATAGCGCCAGCATATTCTGCAGTGCTGAACAATGGGCACAGTATAGACAGGATTACAATATACTGAGACTGAACAACATTTTGATAAACCAGTACAGGAGGAAATGAGGGCCCTATTCCGTGGGAACTCACAATCTAGAAGGGTTGGGGTGGAAACAGGAGGAGAGGACTGCAAGTGATGGACTGGTTGGAGCAGTGGGGTGTATTAGCGAGTCGGGTGGTAGGCTTGCCTGAATAGGAGTGTCTTAAGGGATCATTTGAAGAAAGAGAAACTAGGGGAAAGCCTGACAGTACGAGGGAGAGCATTCCAGAGGATGGGGGCTGCGCGTGAGAAATCCTGCAATACATCATGGTAGGAGGTGATGCGGGGAGAAGCTAGGCGCAGGCCACCGTTTGATCTTAGGGAGCGGGCTGGGGTGTATTTGGTGATTAGTGAGGACAGGTAGTGGGGAGCCGAATTAGTGAGAGCATATTCTAGTGGTTGTCAGTGCTTTGATACCATTGGCCAAGGCTAGTTGTCAAAAGGTTTCCAAGCCCTGAAACCTGAGCAGAGGTTCTAGCTATAAGTATACCCCTGCATTTGGATGGCTGGATTAGCCCTCCAAGTCTCCTCAACTTCCTACAAAGACACAGATTCTTCTACTCATACCAAGGACAAATGAAAGGTCAATTAGTCGTCCCCCCACCTGCAGATTCAGACGGTGCGGCAGATATTCTTTCCACACCACGTCTACAGACACTTCCACCTAACAGTTTGCAAGAAAATCAAGCATGGATTTGGCTCAAGGACTAAGTATTGTAAAGCCCTAATGATCCAGCTTACTGGGGAGGAGAACAGCTCAGAATGTCCTAGTAGCCATGTTGGGACTGGCAATGCTCTCAAGTTACTTTACGATCCAGACACAGTAGCTCTCACACAAACTCCTCATCAGGGGTAGAGAAAAGTGTAGGAACTCACCAAGACTTCGGTCCCTCCACCAATTACGAACTTGCACCCAAATATGATCTATTTATGTGTATAGACATTAGCAAAGTAGATGATAAATCCTATATTTATTGTGACTTAACAGGAAAATATTTGTTTTACACCTGAATTCAAGCTTCGTCATAAAACAACTCAGTGATATTGTACAGTATCAATTCCATTCACTACATTGCAGTTATTTTACAGAAAAGGTGTGGTCCACTTGTACATGTGTGGTTTGGTTTCTGATTTTGTATCAGGGTTGTGCTTTTGCGATACACACATTTTAATTCACAAAGGTCTACGTTGTAGGACGAGAAGGTGTTATGTTTTGCCACTGGAACCGGCTTTAAAAAAAAAAGAGGCCAGGATACCTGGTGAGTGGTGACCCTGGCCCCTTTTTTCTATTTTTTAGAAAAAGCCCTATACATTTAGAAAAGTAAGTCCATACGATACATTACTAATTTTTTTCTGGTGGTTAAATGACTTGAATTCACTTTTTTATTGAGCAGAACCAAAATAGCTTATTTCTTTGTTATTACCTGTGAAGCACCTTTTTTTTTCTCCTTTTCATGCAAAGCCCTTTCATCAACAAGATTGCAAAGTTATCCAATTCCTATTGATTTTTATGTGAAAGAGCCAATGGAAGAAAATATTTTTCTAGTAAATAATGGCAAATCCTGTGTAATTTATCACTTTTCAGTGTTGTTGAATTCTGTAATTAAAGGGCCACTAGCACCTAAAATCAAATGCCCTTATTTTGTTAACTTTATGTTGCTGATATCGTACATGTGTTTGTTTCTCTCTTGTATGTCTAGGTAAGAAAATATTTTACTCTACGTGTCACTGGGTGCATTTATTGTGTGATCATTTGGGTTGTAAACTACCCCCCCCCACACACACACAATATCTTCCCATCACTTGTTCCTCACTGTGTGGCTTCGGCCATAGAATGGAGTCTATTTGTTGATCACCGACTCAAATCATTGTATTGTGTGGGATGTATTCAAAGGACATCACCAGGGGTAGATTGGAAGTCTTTTAAGCTCCCTGTCTTATCTCATTCAGCTGCCAGCTCTTAGTCTGGAGAACAATATATCTAGAAATTCCCTCTTCCACCTCATTAACTGTTAAATACTGTAGGAGATAAAGCACAGCCACAAAGTAAAGCTCATCATAAGATTTTGGTAAATGATGCATCATGGGGAAGTCCAGAAAATAGAACCAAGAGATAAAAAAACCCTACGTTTATTTTTCCTTTCTACATGCAATTATTTTAAACAAAGAAGATAACAGCAGCATGTGCTTTATAAAGTGGTTTTGATTGTAATGCACAAATAATCTAGTGGTAATCACATGGTAGTGTCCCTTTAACTGAAGTAAACATGTCCATTATAGTGGACAAGGATGTACCTCCAACGAAAGTAGCACAGACTAGCAGTCAGAATTGTGCCAATTGGATTCCAATATTGTTGAATGGATCAGGCAGTGGCTGAGTGACAGGCAACAGAGGGTTGTGGTAAATGGAGTTTATTCGGCACAAGGTCTTGTTACCAGTGGGGTACCTCAGGGATCAGTACTTGGACCCAGTGGTGTATTTAGGTTTTGTGCTGCCCTAGGCCTGACTAAACTCGTGCACCCCTAATTTAAATTTGACGCACCCCTTCCTGTCAAGGGCACACCTCTTCCTGGTTAATCCCCACCCTTCCTCTTTAAGCTCCACCTTTTCCTCTTAGAGCTCCGCCTTTTCCTGTCTTTATATTAAAAGTGGATACCAAGTGCCTACTTGTATATTTTGTATACCATTTCAAATGTATCTATTGAGATAAAGAAAATTATGAAATGTTTAAATTCAAGTATTTTTACAAAGAACAGCCACGCATGTCAAGTAAACGGGATCACAGCCGCTCTAATTGGTGGAACAATAAAATCCACAGAAACGTGCACTGCATATGAGCGTATCACAGAGCTGCATAGCAATAAAACCCAAAGAAATGGGCACTGTGTATGAGCATATCAGAGCTGCAAAGCAATAAAACCCACAGAAATGTGCAGTGTGTATGAGCATATCACAGAACTGCACAGCAATAAAACTCACAGTAATGTGCAGTGTGTATGAGCGTATCCCAGAGCTCCAGGGTAATAAAACTCACAGTAATATGCAGTATGTATCACAGAATCCACAGCAATAAAACTCCCAGCAATGCAATGTGCGGTGTGTATGAGTGCATCAGAATTCACAGCAATAAAACTCCCAGCAATGCAATGTGCGGTGTGTATGAGTGCATCAGAATCCACTGCAATAAAACTCCCAGCAATGCAATGTGTGTTGTGTGTCAGCGTATCAGAATCCACAGCAATAAAACTCCCAGCAATGCAATGTGCGGTGTGTATGAGTGCATCAGAATCCAATGCAATAAAACTCCCAGCAGTGCAATGTGTGGTGTGTATGAGTGCATCAGAATCCACTGCAATAAAACTCCCAGCAAACCGAGTGTATATGAGCACACAGCAATTATTTATTCTACATTTACCGGCCTCTGTACGCGGTAGGGCTGTGTGCCGAGTCAGCAGGTACTGTGTACAGACTCAGCAGGAGGTCCCTCCCGGCCACGTTAGGATCACGGCTGTGCCTGTGCGTGGAGCCATCTTGTCAGCAGTGGGGTGCCACTGCCAGAGGGTGCACTGTGGCTTTGATTCCCTTCCCAATGGGTGTTCAGTCCAGAATAGAGTGACAGTCCATGTTAACGAAAGGGCGGGCAGCTGCGTGCATGCGTGTTACGTGGTTCAGCCAGTCAGGTGGTACTGAGACTCAGTACCACCTGACTGGCCGGACCGAGTGTGACCTGCACGCAAGCAGCCTCACCAGGAGCCAGGCAGCTCAATGACAAATTTCTATCACTGCAGTGCTGGTTAAGGAAAGGTCCACTTTAAACAGCAGTAAGCAGACAGGGCTTCATATTCTGCTGAAACCCCCACCTTTACCTGCCGTTTACTGTCATCTTCTCTCTCTGGACACAAATCACATCCCCCTCCCCTCTCCTAGAGCTGCTGCGGGGCAGGGGAGGAGCTATGGAGGGAGGAGAGTGGGATTTTTATTCTATTCGATTTTATTCCGTATGCAAACGCCATGCTCCGCTGCTCGTTGTTTGAGAACACAGCTCAAAGCTGACACACAGTGACAGTGGCACCTCCTAGTACCCCCTAATGACACCCCAATAATCACTGGTACCTGGGGCGGCCCGCCCTCCGCCACTCCTCTAAGTACACCACTGCTCTGGTGATATGCTCACACACAAGTTTGGCGAACTGCCAGCAAGTACGGTGCTGTTTGAAGGCAGTGCAAATCTCCATAGAGCCATAGAGAAGTAATGGTTAATCTATTCAGAGAACACAAACAGCAGAGAAATGTCAGTGAAATGCCCTGATGTTCAGTGGTTTCAATCAGCAGGTTTATTCAGGCGAACCCCATAGGTTTCAATGTTAAAAATATTCCCGTTTTTTATGCAATATCTAATAAACCATTTATTATTTTAATCTGCAGTAAAAAGTCTTTATTTATTTATTGATTTTTTTTTGTACCTTTTAGTGAGTTTTCAGAATTTTTTGGGCTAAATTCCCCCCTTTTTTTTAATAGCGGTTCTCCTTTTTCTGTAACAGAACTTTTTATTATCAATCATAGGATCTTATATGTAAATTCCAGACATTTTCGTTCAGTAGTTCTTTGAAAATGCGGTGGCAGCATACAGCGGCCGACTCCATGCACTTTGGGGACCCTGCGGTGAATGGTGAATTCACTGCAGGGTTGGGAAATTTTATTCCCCGAAGTGCAGGGAACTACAGAACACCAAAATGTTGGCGTCATTTCGGTGCTCTGTGAGTAACCCATTTAGTGGTGAGGTTTTTTGTTGCCCCCTGGAAAGTGAAAGCCTAGGCCTTGCCTACTCAGGACATACTTGAAAATTAGTGACATCTCAATGTTTCCTTCCTGGTAAAATAGTTTGCAAAAGTAAAAAAAAAAAGAAAAAAAAAAAAAATTTTTTTTTTTTTTTTTTTTTTAGGGGTGGGGCCACCCAGCGGGCCGCCGCCCCCTGGAAAGTGCCGCCCTAGGCCTGGGCCTTGTTGGCCTAGGCCAAGATACACCAGTGCTTGGACCCATTCGCTTTAATATTTTTATTAGTGATATTGCAGAAGGTATTAATGGTAAAGTATGTCTTTTTGCTGATGACACAAAGATTTGCAACAGGGTTGACGTTCCTGGAGGGATCAGCCAAATGACAAATGATTTAGGTAAACTAAAAAAATGGTCGGAGCTGTGGCAATTGAGTTTTAATGTGGATAAGTGCAAGATAATGCACCTGGGACGTAAAAACCCAAGGGCTGAATATAGAATATTTGATACAGTCCTAACCTCAACATCTGAGGAAAGGGATTTAGGGGTTATTATTTCAGAGGATCTAAGGGTAAGTAGTCAATGTAATAGAGCAGCAGGAAATGCTGGCAGAATGCTTGGTTGTGTAGGGAGAGGTATTAGCAGTAGGAAAAGGGAAGTGCTCATGCCACTGTACAGAGCACTGGTGAGACCTCACTTGGAGTACTGTGTGCAGTACTGGAGACCGTATCTCCAGAAGGATATAGACATCTTAGAGAGAGTTCAGAGAAGGGCTACTAAAATGGTGTACGGCTTGAAGGAGAAAAGTTACCAGGAAAGGCTTAATGATCTTAACATGTACAGCTTGGAAAAAAGACAAGACAGAGGAGATATAATAGAAACATTTAAATACGTAAAGGGAATCCACAAGGTAGAGGAAGGGAGTATATTTAAAAGGAAACAAAATAGCAAAACAAGAGGACATAGTCTTAGATTAGAGGGGCAAAGGTTTAAAAGTAACATCAGGAAGCATCATTTTACTGAGAGGGTGGTGGATACATGGAACAGTCTTCCAGTAGAAGTGGTAGAGGCCAAAACAGTAATTGAATTTAAGCAGGCATGGGATAGGCATAAGGCTATCCTAAACAAAAGATAAATCCAGGTAAAGTATTCATGTAATTGGGCAGACTAGATGGGCCGAAAGGTTCTTATCTGCCGACATTTTTCTATGTTTCTATGTTTCTATGTTGTTATAAATGTCTGTTTATATCAGCTGAAGGATGTAATAGTACAATCGTTTTCAAAGGCACCTCCTTTAACAGTCCAGTGCTGATCTGAGTTGCGTCCTTTTAGTGTACTACTGTATTATAATGGCTTGATGCTCTAGCCTTGGTCCATTTTACAAAGTTTGGCATCAGCAACTCTGCACAACTTCCACTCCATCCATCTCCTATTTGTAAAGTGCACATTCTTGGAGAAAAAGATTAAGAAGAAGAAAAAAAAAATCAGCACCTCTAGCTCTGGAAGAAGAATTATGGCACATTGCAGCAGGATTCTGCTGACCAAAAACCGCGCTTCATAAGTAATCAGGTCTCGGAGAAGATTAATCTGTGTCCCTTAGTGGAAAGGACTTCACCGTGGTTAAAAGAGCATTTTAGAACTTGAAATGTTAGCTCCATTTAACCCCGTATTGCCACACACATTTGTGGGAATAGTAGTACTATAATTATTTTACATTGAGCCCCACTTTCACAGCAACATCTTTTTTGTGCCCATTTCCTTTTCAAAATTCACCATTAAGCAAATAAACACGTTAATTAGAAGGAATCGGACTAGGATTCATTTTTCTTACCTGAGAAAATAATTTATATGCATTTTATAAGGTGCCTAAAAATATACTAGTTAAAGGGATATGCATGTCTAGAATATTTTGTTTAAATTGACATTTAAATACTTTAAGGCTAGGGTCAGACGAAAGCATTTTTCCCCGCGAACGTGAAAAAGTGCGTCCGAACGCATTGAGGTATTTTTTCATGGAATGCGCAAAAACGGTCAGAAGACGCGAATTTTCGGGCGTGATTTTGTACGGATCGTCAATAAAACTCTTTTTGCGTCTGGACGTTATGTAGGCTGGACATTAGCAGCGTCTGACATCTCCTAATCACGCAAACACGCCGCTATGCCGCAGCTGCGCACTCAGTACGTCAGTACTAGCGGTTCAGCGTTCTCAGAAAAATGCGTTCAAATTCCACTTGCGTTGCACGGCCGGACTTTTGTGCGGCCGTACATCGTATATTGGCCGTCATTGCCCGTCATCTGCTGCTAGTGCGGCCGTAATTATGTGCGCCAGAACGCACGTTAAAAGTGCGCTGGTCTGACCCCAGCCTTAGACCTATACACAAACTAGAATAAATCAGTAAAAGTTTTAAAAATGTGCAAAAATAATTTTCTTGTGAGAGAAAGGGGGGGGGTGAGGATCCTGAGGACGAGCAACATCACTAGTGGCCTGCTCTACGGTGGGGGCCGCTCAGGTCTCACAAGGATTTAGCTTGTTTGTGCCATTACAGGGATGAATGCTCCATATGCAAATCAGTCTGCTCTCACCCAGAAAGGGCGGCCAGTTCTGATTGCCAAGGACGTCATCCCTGCACGAGAGGTGCAGCAACCCCCGACGATCGTTTTGGCCTGGTTAGGCCTCGTCAGGAGGGTATAGCTGACACCACTCTAGGCACATCAAGCAAGGGGTCCACGTCTGGATGACCCTGTATACTTATAGTGAGAGAAAGGGGGGTGTGAGGATCCTGAGGACGAGCAACAGCACTAATGGCCTGCTCTACAGTGTGGCCCGCTCAGGTCTCACAAGGTTTTAGCTTGTATGTGCCATTACAGGGGATGAATGCTCCATATGCAAATCAGCCTGCTCTCACCCAATGAGGGTGGCCAGTACTGACTGCCAAGGACGTCATCCCTGCATGAAAAATAATTTTCTTGCTTTAAACTCTGTAATTTCAACTTCTCTCGCCATGCCCCTCAGCTAGGGGTGTTTCTTCAGATTCACTTCCAGTATATTCCCCACCGCGCCCACTATTCCACCCATCAAAGCTTCACATGAACCAGCACAAGCTGTGCACGTGAAACCCTGTGCAGCTCAGGACCTCAGACTGGGGAAACTGAGGAACTGAACATTAGCATCTCTGCAACTGTGAAAGCAAAACACACTCAACCGCTGACTCGTGCTCACACACTCATGCACACTCACCCGATATGCTTACTTTCTTTTATGGTTTACATACCATCTCACTCAAACTCCCTCACACTCTTGTGCCGTTTCTCTTGCACGCGCGCGCTCGCTCTCTCACTTCACCGCTTCTTGCGCTTTCTCCGCTTTATCTTGAGGTCTTTCTCTCTGTACCTTTTTTGTAGCTGTCCCCCTCTGTTTTTTTTCCCTGTGTGTATGGATTTCTTTCCTTCCCTGTCCCTGCAGTAGCTTGGAGGGAGTTACAGATTGGATTGACACTAAGCCCCGCCCTCCCCTCAGCTCACAGTGCAAGAGGGAGGAGGAGCATTTCCATCGCACATGCTCAGTGTATTTTTTATATAGTCCTAGGAATACACAATGATTGGTCAGCTCAAAATGCCTCCTGAGGTGGGCGTGGAAAATGCCAAGAAGGAAAGCTGGTAAATATGAAAAAATATAACATTTACTTGCTTTTTATGCCTGCAGAATGACACAGGCTCATTCAAAAAGGCACTGCACATTGTAAAAAGCACACTATAAAAAGCTTGCATGTCTCTTTAACAGGGCAAGGCTTGCCCGATTCCTTTCTGGCCACAATTCCCCACTCCACCATAAAAAAAAAACCTTCATCAAAAACTGTTGGTTAAGTCAGATAGTCAACATTAACACCCATGTGTTTTGGAAATACATGTCACATAAATCTTATGCTTACATCTGGCTGAACATCATGGGACATGTAATTCAGGAAGAGCTGGGGTACCAAGGTTCACCATCACTGGTCTAAGTTTTCAAACGCAAGTCAAAAATTCTACAATACTGTAGTATTAAAATGGAAGCAGTCCAAATGGCTCTAGAATGCGTCCTGCATGAGTCACCCATCACTAACACATTCCTATATGCCACTCAAACTGGAGAAATAGATGCCCTCCAAACAAACTTAAAAAAACAGGGGGTGTATCTACATATGAGATTCCTTATGTTTGTGGTTGACTTGGTTACCCTCTTTTAATCGCCTCCAGACTCCTTCCAAATAACATTCTGCAGAAAAGGGTACCACCCCATTTGTTTATGTCAAAGTTCTTAGAAATAATGTGCCATTTCTAGATTACCATGGAATGCTTGGCCATTATAACTTGATTACAGAACCTATGCCTTCTCCATTGCCCCAAAATATTTAAATATTTAACAATATAAGTTGGCCTTACAAAAGAAAAAACAAATCACTCAAAAGACCTGCATAACCCAATAAATCCACTGAGTTTACGTGGGTTCAGTTTAAAATTGCATTACCTAGACCGAAGGTCTGTTTAGCTTATTTTTCATTCTAAAGGATCCATGTTAGATTAGATATTAAAGATATATTAACAGATTTTCTGTAAAATTCCTACACTTTCACTGCACAAAAATTGTATTTTTAAAATTAAATATTTTTTAGAATGTTTTATTAATATATATTTGCTACAATTTATTTGTATTTATTACCCTTATGTGTATTTGTTGGGTCTTTCTGTATTTTTAGCTAAACATACAATCAGCTGTAGTTTCCGACGTAAGGATTTAAATAAATGACAGGGGGTTCAAGAACATGATTAATGGGGTTCTGGTTTCAATATCATGTAATTGCGAGAATTACCTTTTTGGCTTGCACCAGAGATCTAAAGTGGTTATTGATTAAGGACCTCTAATAGTAGTTCCTTCCCTAACACCCAAGCTATCTCCCACCAGAGATAAGAGTTTAACAGGTGCATGCATAGGTTTTGTTTATCCTATTTCTGCATGGCAAATAGTGACTGTCATTTATCAGACATTACTGCCAGACCTACACAGGTTTATTTATTTCATCAAATGTAGCGTTACCATTAAATAGCTGTAGTTCCAGGGTGCCAAATGCTCCTGTAAAGCCACAAGATCATGGGATGTGACCTAGTCAACGCTCTCAGATTAACCTCTTAAAATAAAAATCTCTGCTACAAAACAGAAACATTGCAAAAAAGTATACTATGAGGGTTATTCAGAAAGCACCGAAATTTCCGTGAGATTTCGGTGATTCCTCGTTAGGAGCACTTCAAGAATTTCAGTTCACCGTCCCTGCAGGGAATTCAGTATTCGCTGCAGGATCCCCGAGGTGCCGCCGAATACCACAAAACAAAAACGGAACTCTACTATTTAAAAGGCACATTTAAAACAATAAAAATACATGAAAAGGTATGGAAATAAAAAAAATAATAATTATAAAACGCTGTTACAGAATAAAAACCTCTCTCGCAAAAATAAAAAAAATACATATAACCACAAAAATTAAATAAAAAGGCTTTTTGCTGCAAATGAAGAGAATAAGGCTCAAGTCAGGCGAACGCAGTCTGAGCGCACTCTGTGTACGTGCACAACGGACGGACGTTCTGACGGAAGATACTGTAGACACCACACGGTCCGTTTTTTTGACGGACGTAGAAAAAAAAGGGAAATATGGACAACAAAATTAATATGAAAAAGGATATGAAAAGGCATTTTGTGCATCAAGGTGCTGGACGTCGCAAATGCGCTGCATCTGACTTCTCCTCCTCATGCACACACAGGGTCGCTATCAGAGAATTACACCCCATGCTGTCGTAAGGGGCCCAGGCCGCCGGCAGTGGCGGCACCCTTTTACAGCTCTGGTATCGGACTCTGAATCCGAATCCGGAGCCGTACTGTAGGTCTCCTCCTCCTGACTGGCTGGGTGGGCCAAGCAGCATGCGTTGGCCTCCCAAGCACGCCACTTTGGTGCCGCCCCCTCCAGCCATGTGAGAAGCTGCCTGCAACAGAGGGCCCGGGAGAAGAGCAGAGAAGACAGTGGGCCCGGTCGGGAGAAGAAAAGAAGGAAGAAGAGAGGACAGGGACAGAAGATGGTGGAGAGGTTAGCCAGGGCCCAGCCAGACCCCCAGGGCCAAACCAGACCCCATGGTCCAGCCAGGGCCCAGCCAGACCCCCCAGGGCACAACCAGACCTCCAGGGCCCAGCCAGGACCCAGCCAGACCCCAAGGTCCAGTCAGACCCCAAGGTCCAGCCAGACCCCCGGGGCCCAGCCAGACCCCCAGGGCCCAGCCAGGGCCCAGCCAGACCCCAAGGACCAGCCAGACCCCCAGGGTCCAGCCAGGACCCAGCCAGACCCCAAGGTCCAGCCAGACCAAGGTCCAGCCAGACCCCCAGGGCCCAGCCAGGGTCCAGCCAGACCCCAAGGTCCAGCCAGACCAAGGTCCAGCCAGACCCCCAGGGCCCAGCCAGGGTCCAGCCAGACCCCAAGGTCCAGCCAGGGCCCAGTCAGACCCCAAGGTCCAGCCAGGACCCAGCCAAGCCCCAGGCCAGCCCAAATGGTCATCATACACACCACACATTACTATGAGCTTTATTGCTGTGGAGCCGTGTTAAAGTAATGTGCGGTGTGTATGAGCACGAGGATTACTAGACACAGTTAACAAATGAGTGACACATGTTTGGCCAACGACGAGTGGGAGATGTTTGACCAACAACGAGTGGGAGATGTTTGACCAACAACGAGTGGGAGATGTTTGACCAACAATGAGTGGGAGATGTTTAACCAACAACAAGTGGGAAATGTTTAACCAACAACAAGTGGGAAATGTTTGACCAACAACAAGTGGGAAATGTTTAACCAACAACAAGTGGGAAATGTTTGACCAACACACAGGACAGGATATACCTGAAATGGAGGCATTATAACACAAGCCCAAATCGATCAGTATTTGAGTGGTCAGGCATAGCCAAAACGGTACACATGGGCGTCCACAGCATGGGGCAAGGGGGGGCAATCGCAGGCACTCGATCAACAGGCTTAAATTATGATCATTTATTCATTGCACGCTGTAGTTCCTGGGCTTTCCACTAGGCTGCACAAGCGTCACATCCCCACTCCACCTCCAATCCACCACGTGCTCTCACTCACTTTGCATGCTGGGAGAGGCAGGGCTGAGATGCAGCTGCTCCTATGGGCCACAGGATAAAAGATAATGGTTGTCAAATAAATACTTTTTTTATTAAGCTTGATGCCAGTGTCTTTATTTATGAGAGTTTACAATCTAAGAGGAGAGGGGACCCTGCTCCAGACCTTACAATCTAAGAGAAAGGACACTGCTCCAGAGCTTACAATATTTCTCTTAGGCTAGGGTCAGAGTGGGGCAGTCGGAACGCGCGTGCAGGCGCACTAAATCACGGCGGCAGTAGCAGCACATAACGGCCAATGACGGCCAATATACGCAGTACGTGCGTACAAAAGTGCGCCGACACCACGCAACCGGCAAATGAACGCATTTTTCTCAGAACGTGAAACCGCTGCTACAGACGTACAGAGTGCGCTGCGGCCGCATGGCAGCGTGTGTGCGTGATTAGGAGACGTCAGACGCTGCTAGTGTGCGGCCTACATAACGTTCAAACAGCCGGATTTCCCTAGAATTGCGTTGGTGAGTACCTGCGACTGTGCGACTGTGGTCGTCTGACCACTTAAGCGTATTCCGTGAAAAAATGCGTGCGCACGCATCGACGTACATTTTGACGGTGGCCACAGAAAATGCGCTCATCTGTCCCTAGCCTTAGATTGTAAGTTCTGGAGCAGGGTCCCATCTTCTTTTAGATTGTAAACTCTGGAGCAGGGTCCTAAGAGGAGAGGGGATCCTGCTCCAGGGCCTACAGTCAAAGAGGAGAGGGGACCCTGCTCCAGAGTTTACAATCTAAGAGGAGAGGGGACCCTGCCCCAGAGCTTACAATCTAAGAGGAGAGGGGACCCTGCCCCAGAGTTTACAATCTAAGAGAGGAGACCCTGCTCCAGAGTTTACAATCTAAGAGTGAAGTGGAATCAGGGTGGAAGCTGGCCGCCATTATAAGCCAGGCGGCCATCTTGTTCAGAATAATGGTTCACTTGAACATAACTAGGTAGGTTTTAGCTGAAACTAGAATGAAGCATACATAGAAATTTAGGAATGTGTTAGATTAGCAGAAAAGCAATTAAATCCTGAGAAAGATCTTGGCTGTTCCTGGCACGAAGGGACAGAATGAGGAATGGATACACCAAGGTCATAGAGGCCCGCTGAGAGACAAAGGGAAGCATAGAAGACAGACCAGGTGTTAGCCGCAACAAATAAGTACAGGCGTTAGGGAGGCGAGCATAGCCCGGACTGAATGTAAGAACTAATCATGATCTGTCGAAACTAACATGAAGTTTGCCAATTTACGGCCAATTTAATGGAATGTCTTTGTATTAGACTAAGGGAGGTATTAACCCACGTGGGGTGGGATAGTGTCACAGGGAGGTGGGCTAATTGGGATGTACCTAATTATGTATTCGGGGTATAAGACCCCCTTGTCGGGGGGAACTCAGGGCGCAGTCTTTGCGATTCAATCCTGTCTGAGCATCTTCTGTGACGTCACAATAAAGTTTGCCTTTCCTGAAGAGACTCGTGTCCAGACAATCCTTGCTCGTGTCCGGTCCGGCCTCGTCCCGAGTGAACCAAGTGGATTCCGGTAACAAGAGGAGAGGGGACCCTGCTCCAGAGCTTACAATATTTCTCTTAGATTGTAAGCTCTGGAGCAGGGTCCCCTATTTTTTTAGATTGTAAGCTCTTTAGCAATCTAAACAATCTAAGAGAGGGTTGAGGAGAGGAGGTGTGTGTGTGTGTGTGTGTGTGTAAATATATATACAGCAGGCAAAAAAGTATTTAGTCTGCCAGCAATTGTGCAGGTTCTCCCACTTAAAAAGTTGAGAGAGGCCTGTAATTGTCATCATACGTACACTTCAACTATGAGAGACAAAATGAGAAAAAAAAAAATCCAGAAAAATCACATTGTCTGATTTTTAAAGAATTTATTTGCAAATTATGGTGGAAAATAAATATTTGTTCACCTACAGTACCGTACAAACAAGCAAGATTTCTGTCTCTCACAGACCTGTAACGTCTTCTTTAAGAGGCTCCTCTGTCCTCCACTCGTTACCTGTATGAATGGCACCTGTTTGAACTTGTCATCAGTGGACACCTTGTCCACAACCTCAGACACACTCCAAACTCCACTATGGTCAAGACCAAAGAGCTGTTGAAGGACACTAGAAACAAAATTGTAGACCTGCACCAGGCTGGGAAGACTGAATCTGCAATCGGCAAGCAGCTTGGTGTGAAGAAATCAACTGTGGGAGCAATCATTAGAAAATGGAAGACATACAAGACCACTGATAATCTCCATTGATCTGGGGCTCCACGCAAGATCTCACCCCGTGGGGTCAAAATGATCACAAGAACGGTGAGCAAAAATCCCAGAACCACAAGGGGGGACCTAGTGAATGACCTGCAGAGAGCTGGGACCAAAGTAAAAATGGCTACCATCAGTAACACACTACGCCGCCAGGGACTCAAATCCTGCAGTGCCAGACCCCCTGCTTAACCCAGTACATGTCCAGGCCCGTCTGAAGTTTGCTAGAGAGCATTTGGATGATCCAGAAGGATTCAGAATGTCATATGGTCAGATGAAACCAAAGTAGAACTTTTTGGTAAAAACTCAACTCGTCGTGTTTGGAGGAGAGAGAACGCTGAGTTGCATTCAAAGAACACCATACCTACTGTGAAGCATGGTGGCAGAAACATCATGCTTTGGGGCTGTTTTTCTGCAAAGGGACCAGGACGACTGATCCGTGTAAAGGGATGAATGAATGGGGCCATGTATGATTTTGAGTGAAAACCTCCTTCCATCATCAAGGGCATTGAAGATGAAACGTGGTTGGGTCTTTCAGCAGGACAATGATCCCAAACACACCGGCCGGGCAACGAAGGAGTGGCTTTGTAAGAAGCATATCAAGGTCCTGGAGTGGCCTAGCCAGTCTCCAGATGTCAACCCCATAGAAAACATCACTGCTCTAAAGGAGATCTGCATGGAGGAATGGGAAAAAATACCAGCAACAGTGTGTGAAAACCATGTGAAAACTTACAGAAAAGTTTGACCTCTGTTATATATCCTTTGTTGGCAATGACAAAGTATTGAGATGGACTTCTGATATTGACCAAATACTTATTTTCCACCATAATTTGCAAATAAATGCTTTAAAAATCAGACACTGATTTTCTGGATTTTTGTTTATCATTTTGTCTCTCATAGTTGAAGTGTACCCATGATGACAATTACAGGCCTCTCTCATCTTTTTAAGTGGGAGAACCTGCACAATTGGTGGCTGACTAAATACCTTTTTGCCCCACTGTATATATATATATATATATATGTGTGGGAAGGGGGCTGGTTTGTGTGCCAGTATCTGTGTGTGTGTGTGTGTGTGGGGGGGGGGGTTCATGGTTTGTGTATACAGAAATGGCCTTAAGAAAGCACTTCCTTTAATGCCTGGATCTTGGGTGTGTGACTAGTGAGGTGCATTGAATGCCGTTAACAGACTAGAAAATGCAACACTCAGATCAGACACTTACACCTTTATTCTTCTATTAGTCTTGCATCATGTTTCGCAGCCTTTGTATTACTACACTTTATTTTATGACTGTCCCCTTCATGACATTGTCAAAAAGGGCAGAATATGGATTGCTCCCCCCCCCTGCGGACGCCCATGCACAAGGGGTATCTATCATGCAGGCCAAAAATCGATCAGAGTTAGAGTGGTCTAGGAATAGCCAAGGACTGGTACACGGGGTGGTTCTCATACAAGCCAGGAAACAACGGAGACTGAAAAATCAACCAAGTAGTGAATCGACACTCAGCACTGAAGGAAGCAAACTCCACAACAGGGCGATGAGCCGGATCGTGCTGTCTGTATTTAAACCCGGCGGGCGTGTGTTATCATGCTGCGCCCCGCCTTCTGGCCAGCCCTGCGAGCTCCGGAAGACGGCACAACTCCTGACACCCAGCTTGTTGATGGCACCGCCGGGTGCCGGGACCCCTCTGAGCCCCAGACATGACAGATACGCTCATACATAACCACACATTACTGTGAGTTTTATTGCGGTGAAACTGTTATGTCCTTTTTATGTTTTGGAAGGGGGCTAAAAGCTGTTAAGGGTTGAGTAAGTTTAACGGGGGGCCCCATCGTGAGGTTCAGTAAGGGGCCCCATCATTTCTGATGGCTGCCCTGCGCACACAACGCTACGCGAATGTGACACACTCTGCGCATCCGTGTTAGCGGTTTTGCGTTCTTGCCCAACTTGCGTCCGTTTGCCACGTGCGTTGTGCGTGCGCAGTTCGGTGCGGACGCACTTAGTGTGTGGGTCTCTATTGCTCAGGATTCTATGCTACGACGAACGTTAAACTGTGCGCCAACACGGACGTGATCACTGCGTTAGTCTGACACGGGCCTAAACTGTTGAGAATAAAAAGATAATATTTAACATTGAATCCTATGGGATTCGCCTGTCTAAACCTGCCAAACTGAACATGTGATCTCTGAATAAATTAACAATTACTTCTCTATGGGACAATTTGCATGTCTCAAAGGTCCTCGAATTGTGGCAAACTGCACTGTATTCCGCTTTCAATTTATTTATTTATATTTATAAAGGATTTTACCAGCAAGGATACATTGAGATTTCTCTCGTTTTCAAGTATGTCCTGGGTTCAAAAACATGGTTACAGAAATACAAAGTAGTAAAATACAAGAAATTAACACAAAACAAATACACAGATTAACAGAAAATAAATATGTAGGAAATAGTCACTATGTTACACGTTTACAGGTGCATTCCTTATTGAGTTATGTTAATAGGGAGCTCTTAAGGGACTTTGGGAGGTTATTCCATAATTTTGGTGCTCTGTAGGAAAATGCGGATCGAGCAACTTTCTTTTTGTATTGTGGTATTGCAAGTAAGGTGCCAGTCCTGGATCGGAGGTTATAGGATGAGGGAACTGCTGAGGGAACCAGCCTATTCAGGTAGGTTGGTAGCTTCCCAGAAAAGCTCTTAAACGCCAGGTTGGAAAGGAAGGGTGCGTCTAGATTCCAGCGATGGCCAGTTTAGTTCTTTTAACATGTCACAATGGTGTTTCATGTAGTTACATTGTAGCACAAAGCGACAGAGTTATACAATGTAGTAAGTTTCTGGAGGTGCGTTTGCGGGGCGGCTGCATACACTTCATCTCCGTATTCAATGGCTGGCATGAGCATTTGTTGTACAATCTGCTTTCTTACCGCAGGGCTCAGGCAGGATTTGTTTCTGTACAGGGCACCTAGTTTGGGGTGAATTTTAGATGAACGTTTTTCGATGTGGGGGCCAAAGAATTGATTTGGGTCTAACCACATACCTAGATATTTGAGAGAAGTGACTGTGGTCAGCGTGCCATTGGATTTTGTCCTGACACATAGATGGCGTGTTTGCAATTTGTGTAGTTTAGATGCTGTTCCAAAGAGCATCGTAATAGTTTTGTCAGCATTTAGAAAAAGTTATCTTTGATCCACTTTTCTACCTCTGAATTTGTCTTGCAGCAAGGCCTCCAGCTGTGGGAGATCTGGTTTGCTGGTATAGATTACAGTGTCGTCTGCGTACATGTGTACAGTTGAGGCTTTGCAGACATCGGGTAGATCATTTATGAATATTGTGAATAGCAGGGGGCCGAGTATCGAGCCTTGGGGTACACACCGCACGTGACTGGGAGGGAAGTGCTGTCAGAAATGGACACATATTGCGACCGATCAGACACATAGGATTGAAACCAGGTTAGTGTGCTTTCACCAATACCAAAGTTTTTACCAGGGTTATCCAAAGAGATCCGAATTGCTTGAGAAAGGTAACGGACGCTGAAAAATCAGTGTTCGGTTACCTTTCCTGGCCATTCGGCTATCCAGAGAGCAGGCAATTCGCCAAATCCTGGCGAATTGCCTGAACATACGGTGCCTGTTCGGTCCCTGTTCGAGGGCAGTGAAATCCCCATGAAAAAGCACTGCTTCGGCTATTCAGAGAACACAAACCAGCAGTGAAAGGTTCCCTAATGCTCTGCCATTCGGTGGTTTAATTCGGCAAATTTATTCAGGAGAATCCCATAGGCTTCAATGTTAAAAATATTCCCATTTTAATTCAGTATCTAATAAACCGTTCATTATAAAAATTCTGCAGCAAAAAGTCTCTTATTTATTGATTTTTTAGATACTTTAAGCATTTTTCTGAATTTTTTAAAAAAAATTAAAAAGTCCGATTTTTTTTTTATTTTACTTATTTTTTCTGTAACAGCCCTCTTTATTATCATCCCTGGACCTCCTGTGAAAATTTCAGACATTTTCGCTCAGTAGTTTCTTTGCAAACAGCATTTCATTTTCCCAGATTCATACAAATGGTTTTTCTAATTTATTCACTGCCTCCTCTACGTCACAGCTGCTTCGGCTCTGTGTGATTCGGCTCCTTTCGGCTCCTGTTCGGGCTCCTGTTCGGCTTTTTCGAAGGTTAATCCAGATGTTTTGCTTGTTTTTCAGCGTGCATTCGGTTAGTTTCGTCAGTTTTTCGGCAGCTTTCCCTGCAATTCGGGACCCTGTGCTCTTTGCTGAAATACACCGAGGGTCACCGAAATGCAATCGGCAAAAGGAACCGAATTGAAGAGAACGAAAAGTCACCGAACGTGCGGTGACTTTTTCGAATCTCTTTGGATAACCCTGTACGTTTTTGTAATAAGATTGCCATTTGTTCTAACTGTGTCAAAGGCCTTGGCAGAAATCAAGGAAGATGGATCCAGTTAGGTTCCTTGTTCCATGCCAGCCTGGATATCATTGGAACTTTTAAAAGGGCAGTTGTGGTTGAATGATTTGGACGGAAGCTGGATTGATCTGGGGTTAAATAGTTCCAATACTGATAGTAATCTCGTAATTGAGTGTAAACACATTTTTACAGAATTTTTGACATTACAGGAAGCAATGATATTGGACGGTAGTTGGATACCAAAGTATTATCTCCACTTTTATGGATAGGTACCACTCTTGCAGTCTTCCAGAGTTTAGGTATATATCCAGTCGCCAGTGATTCATTGATTAGGGTTGTGACAGGTTTTGCATTTGCCAGCGCGCTGATTTTCAGCAGCATTGCTGGGATTTGGTCAGGTCCAGACTGGTGTTTCATTTTTTGGTTACAGAGAAGTTTAGTAAAAGCACTGACAGGCACCGGTCTAAAACTGAATTTCCCTTTGATACAGGGTTTTTGCACAGTTGGAAGGATCTGACTTGTGTGCTGCCTTTCTGAATGTGTTTCAATTGCTACCTTAGCAATCAGGGTGTTGGCGCATCCAACAAAATAGTTATTAAAGGCATTTGCTATATCTAGGGGGTGTTGCAGGGTTTGGTTGTTTACTTTGACAGCAGCTGGTTGGGAGTGGACAGGGGGCGATTGTATGTTATTTATGTTTTCCCAAAAAATTTCTCGGGTTTGATATGTTATTGTTTAGATTTTCATTGAAGTATTGGGCTTTGGCCATTTTTGTTTGCTTTGTGCATGCATTCTGACATTTTCGGTATTCACAGGGATCGTTCATGGATCCAGTACTCTTGAAATTTAACCAGAGTTAATCTCTAAACTCGTACATGTGTGTGAGGTCAGCTGTAACCCAGGGGAGATGTGCCCCTTGACTCACACTTACGCAGCGGGGCATGGGCATTCCAGACTTGCAGGAACTCTGACTTAAAGTATTCAATTGCACAGTCCAGGTCTGGGATTAGGTTTAGCCTGTACCACGTGAGCCGTTTGAGATCATTTAGGAAGGATTCAAGAATACATTTCTTTAAGAACCTGGTGATTATTACCTTTGGGGAAGATTTTGTGGCCTTTATTTTGTGCACACAGTACACTAGACAGTGATCACAGAAGCTATTAGCAAGAACGCCTGCCCCCTGTATTCTATCAGGACATGAGGAGAGAATCCAGTCCAGCAAGGTATGGTTAAGGCTTTTCATATTAATGCGAGTCGGGGAGGAGAGTAATTGTGTTAACTGGAAAGCCTTAAACTGGGAGCAGTGTTTATTGTTTTTAGGATTCAGCCAGTCAACATTAAAATCACCGAGGACCAGCAGTTCACTTTTTTGGTTTTGAGCTAGCAAATTACTAAGGATTCTGGTTATGTGTCATGCCCCGAGACGCCAGCGCCGCAGGAAACCTAAAAGCAAGCCAGTTTCCTGTAAGGAGACTGGTAATTCCTCTACACCAGGCTGATCCAGCAACCAGGTGCTGGCTAATGCACCCTTATTCCCCTCTACAAAAAGGAACCACTCCCAAGGTCCAATGCTTCTGCATTACCTTGGTAAACACCAAGCTGACAGGAGCTACCTCCTGTCCTGCCTAAGAACATTAATCTATTTTGTTTCCTCCAGCATTTCTTGCCCGCTGTGCAACTTTCCACAGATTCCTCGGAGCCCTTTCCTGCATTCCTCGGAGCCTGCTGCCCTGCACCTCGCAGAATCTTCAGCCTGCTGCCGAATCCTCAACCGCTGCCCTGCACCTCGCAGAACCCTCATTCCATTGCCCTCTGTTCCTGCATTCCTCGGAGCCTGCTGCCCTGCACCTCGCAGAATCTTCAGCCGCTGCCGAATCCTCAACTGCTGCCCTGCACCTCGCAGAACCCTCATTCCGTTGCCCTCTGTTCCTGCATTCCTCGGAGCCTGCTGCCCTGCACCTCGCAGAATCTTCAGCCGCTGCCGAATCCTCAACGCTGCCCTGCACCTCGCAGAACCCTCATTCCGTTGCCCTCTGTTCCTGCATTCCTCGGAGCCTGCTGCCCTGCACCTCGCAGAATCTTCAGCCGCTGCCGAATCCTCAACCGCTGCCCTGCACCTCGCAGAACCCTCATTCCGTTGCCCTCTGTTCCTGCATTCCTCGGAGCCTACTGCCCTGCACCTTGCAGAATCTTCAGTCCGCTGCCGAATCCTCAACCGCTGCCCTGCACCTCGCAGAACCCTCATTCCGTTGCTCTCTGTTCCTGCATTCCTCGGAGCCTGCTGCCCTGCACCTCGCAGAATCTTCAGCCGCTGCCGAATCCTCAACCGCTGCCCTGCACCTCGCAGAACCCTCATTCCGTTGCCCTCTGTTCCTGCATTCCTCGGAGCCTGCTGCCCTGCACCTCGCAGAATCTTCAGCCCGCTGCCGTATCCTCGACCTGCTGCCCTGCACCTCGTAGAATCCTCTTCCCGTTGTCCTCTGTACCTGCATTCCTCGGAGTCTGCTGCCCTGCATCTCGCAGAACACTCAGCCCGTTACCTTGCATTCCCAGGAACACCTACAGACCCAAGACCCTTTGCCTGCCAAGACTCTTCTGCCTTTTTGTTTTCTATTTTTTCTCTAACGATCTCCTTAGCCTTCATTCTCATATTGTCTCCTTTCTATAGTTTAGAGTAGCTTTTAGTACTATCCTTCTGTTTACTCTTTTCTCATCTTGCTTTCAGTTAATCACATATATATATTCAGTGTCTTCCCTTCCTCCTCTTATCCAGCTCCTTCATATATATTTGTTTATTGCCTTTATGTTACTCCAAATAAACCCTCTCTTGTATATGTTTATCTGAATCTCTGTTTCCCTTATTGCATATTGGGCTCAATCCTACCACCCCAGAACCAGCACCTGACAGAATGCAGAAGCCTACACCGATTGAGCCCGCAATGATTCAAACCATCACAGGGTTAATCCAGAAAGCCCTTCAGGAGTTCCTGACCCACCTGATTCAGCTCCTAAATCTGCAGCTTCATAGACTATGGAATCCATCAGCAACAGACAACATTCCTGCTAACAAGGTAATCCATGGTCCTTTATCTCCAACAGAACGTGCCAGGAGATTAAATGCCAACCTCTGCATCTATTGCGGGGCACCAGGCCATTATCTTCCACTCTGCCCCTCAAGACCACCTAGGAGGACCCCGGCATCTAAGCTTAAAGCCACTCCTGCAGCCAAACCCGGTCCTAAGAAATCCACCCCATTTCAGAAGCCTGCAAATGTCCCTGATTCTATGTATAGAGAACCTTCTACCCCTATGCCGTCTCCTCTGTCTCTACCTGTATCTCCAAGATCCACCAGTTCACAGATATCAACGCCTACACCCTATGAACCCATGGAATGTGAGCTCTCAGACCCCAGGACATGTGATTCATCTATGGAGACTGAACCTGTGTATTGTAACAGCACCCTCACGCACAGCCAGCGACCCTGGAATCCAACAACCGTTCCAAATCAGGTCAGTTACTTATTATCAAAGCCTGTACCCCCAGACTGTGCCCGCTCCTCAAACGGAACCGTGGTCCGTAAGAAAGATCTAGTCATGTTTGAAAAGGCTTTAGAGGCCAGGAAAAAGAATTGTTGTCAACCCAAGAACGTGGTTATGGCTTCTAGTACTACTCCCCTCACCATCAGCCACCATGGTAAAACACCACCTCCGGTTATACATACTGCATATGACACTGATTCAGAAGGCTGGGACTCTGAAGACTCCATGGACATGCCGCTGCAAGTCGCACGACATTCTAATGGTGGTCCTGGACGGCGTAATGGCCTCCTTGGAACCACCACAACCATTCCCCACAGGGATCCAGAAGAGTATTTTGTGCCTTCTGACTGCTCCCTATCTGACGAGTTCACTGACAAGATATATACACCTTCCTCACCTATCTATGGTACAGCATTGGCAACTATGACGAACCATTTCTATCAAGGTCCTCAAGATACAGATTCCGGTACCCACGACCCAGTTCCCTCTATACTCATTCCAGAGGCGAAGCCGAGAGTTCCTGGTTCTCCATTTACAAAACGACTTCAACTGAAGACCCTTGCCAAGATAGCAGTGCCTGCTACCGGAGCGTCGTTTCAAGCCAAAGCGCCTGTTGCCGATACCTTAGTTCCTGCTAAAGTGTTCGCTGCCACATCGCCTGCTGACGAAGTTCCTGGTTACGCCAAAGCGCCTGCTGCTAGGGTACCAATTGCTGAAGTGCCATCAGTCAATATGCCTGTCACTGAAGTGTCATCAACGCACGTCTCTGCTCTGAAGGCACCTCCGGTTGATGGCAAGGTGCCGAACGATACACCTGCTACCGTGGACTTACCAGCTGAGTTGTGTAAGACAGAGACTTCAACCCGTGCTATGACTGATCCCATACCTGGTGTCATATCCACCATGGTGATACTTGCTGAACAAGTTACCAAGGTGGCTCATAGACATGTGCATTCGTTTTAGTACTAAAGCGATTTAGTCCGAATTTTGGGATAATTTAGTTTTAGTATGACTCAAGAGAAACGAAACTGCTCAGTACAAAAAACGAAAGAAACTAAAATAAAATGCACTACATTTTAGTTTCAGTCCTTTTTGTGATATTATATTGATGAGTGAAGGAGACCAGCAATGAAGAGCGCAACATCGCAACATCCGAAGTTCTGCACCCTCCACATGCCAATGCAGGAGGATGTTCTATACAGAGAGGGACATTAATTCAGGAGGATGTTCTATATATTTTACAGAGAGGGGTATTAATTAATGCAGGTGGATGTTGTACATTATACAGAGAGGGGTATTAATTAATGCAGGAGGATGTTCTAAACATTATACAGAGAAGAGCCTTTTTTTTTTAGCCCTTTAAATCCAGTGGCTGTGACAGCGCTCAGAGTTTCAGTAAAACAAGGAAATAATATTGTTCTAACGTCTTATATATAAAAATATTATTTACTAGTTTTACTGAAACTCTGAGCGCTGTGATGAGCAGCAGTCAGTTACTGTAACAGCTTTGCCTGACACGGGGCAGTATTGCAATGTTGGTGCTAACTTAACCAGAGCTGTTGTAACTGAAAACCTCCATAGGCTATAATAGCTCTGGGAAGTTTACAACAGCTCTGGTTAAGTTAGCACCAGCTATATAATATGGCCCACATTGTGCTGAGAGTGAGAGATACTGTAACAAGCAGCGATCTCAGCCCTCTGAGGAGCCACTACAATAGTAATTGTATCCACTGGTTTTCGGATGAATGAAATTAGTTTTCATACTAAAGAACTGAAAACGAATTTCTTTAGCAACTAAATAAATTGTATTTTAGTACTAATGCATTAGTTCAAAACGAAATTTTGTGCTGTGCACATGTCTAGTGGCTCAGACTGTGAGCGGACAACAGTTAATCATAGAATCGCTGCAAAACAGATTACAGGACACTCGTGACTATATGTCGCCCCCACTTCTTATTACCTCTGCTTCCAAACAGGATCCTGTTGCAGAACCGAACGGACCAGTTGTTCCCATAGGATACCATGGGATGGCTAAGGTGGAGACTCCTATCCTCAACATTAAGAAGATCAAGTCGGGAAAACCCCTACTCCTGGGTGCAATTCTAACATCCCCCATCTCATCAGAACCAGAGAATCTTTCTGACTCTATGACCACCGACGCTGATCCGACACACTTGACACCATCTTGGTCACCCAGAGGGTGCCCTTAGAGGGGGGCGTCTGTAATGCCCCGAGACGCCAGCGCCGCAGGAAACCTAAAAGCAAGCCAGTTTCCTGTAAGGAGACTGGTAATTCCTCTACACCAGGCTGATCCAGCAACCAGGTGCTGGCTAATGCACCCTTATTCCCCTCTACAAAAAGGAACCACTCCCAAGGTCCAATGCTTCTGCATTACCTTGGTAAACACCAAGCTGACAGGGAGCTACCTCCTGTTCCTGCCTAAGAACATTAATCTATTTTGTTTCCTCCAGCATTTCTTGCCCGCTGTGCCAACTTTCCACAGATTCCTCGGAGCCCTGTTCCTGCATTCCTCGGAGCCTGCTGCCCTGCACCTCGCAGAATCTTCAGCCTGCTGCCGAATCCTCAACCGCTGCCCTGCACCTCGCAGAACCCTCATTCCATTGCCCTCTGTTCCTGCATTCCTCGGAGCCTGCTGCCCTGCACCTCGCAGAATCTTCAGCCGCTGCCGAATCCTCAACTGCTGCCCTGCACCTCGCAGAACCCTCATTCCGTTGCCCTCTGTTCCTGCATTCCTCGGAGCCTGCTGCCCTGCACCTCGCAGAATCTTCAGCCGCTGCCGAATCCTCAACCGCTGCCCTGCACCTCGCAGAACCCTCATTCCGTTGCCCTCTGTTCCTGCATTCCTCGGAGCCTACTGCCCTGCACCTTGCAGAATCTTCAGTCCGCTGCCGAATCCTCAACCGCTGCCCTGCACCTCGCAGAACCCTCATTCCGTTGCTCTCTGTTCCTGCATTCCTCGGAGCCTGCTGCCCTGCACCTCGCAGAATCTTCAGCCGCTGCCGAATCCTCAACCGCTGCCCTGCACCTCGCAGAACCCTCATTCCGTTGCCCTCTGTTCCTGCATTCCTCGGAGCCTGCTGCCCTGCACCTCGCAGAATCTTCAGCCCGCTGCCGTATCCTCGACCTGCTGCCCTGCACCTCGTAGAATCCTCTTCCCGTTGTCCTCTGTACCTGCATTCCTCGGAGTCTGCTGCCCTGCATCTCGCAGAACACTCAGCCCGTTACCTTGCATTCCCAGGAACACCTACAGACCCAAGACCCTTTGCCTGCCAAGACTCTTCTGCCTTTTTGTTTTCTATTTTTCTCTAACGATCTCCTTAGCCTTCATTCTCATATTGTCTCCTTTCTATAGTTTAGAGTAGCTTAGTACTATCCTTCTGTTTACTCTTTTCTCATCTTGCTTTCAGTTAATCACATATATATATTCAGTGTCTTCCCTTCCTCCTCTTATCCAGCTCCTTCATATATATTTGTTTATTGCCTTTATGTTACTCCAAATAAACCCTCTCTTGTATATGTTTATCTGAATCTCTGTTTCCCTTATTGCATATTGGGCTCAATCCTACCACCCCAGAACCAGCACCTGACATTATGTCAGAAAGGGAGTGCACTGGGGAGCTCGGTGGGCGATAGAATCCAGCAACAATAATTGGTTTACTGAAAGGGATCTCAATAATACCAGAAAGGAAATCAAGAGTGGCTGGGGAGCTAGAGTTTTTCAGAGGGGTGAACTTTGTGGACTCGTCAACATAAATAACAATTCCTCCTCCTCTCTTTGCTCTGTCCTTTCTAGAACATGAATACCCTTGTATTGATATGGCAGAGTCTGGTACTTTAGGGGTTAGCCATGATTCTGTCAGCACGATGACTTTAGGTTTGCAATGGAGGCACCAAGCTTTAAGCTCGTCCAATTTAGGGAGTAAGCTTCAGAAGTTACAGTGCACAAAGGAGAGGCCTTTTTTAGTGGGGAGACTAAACGTGGTGTCATCTGTTGGACCAGGGTTGGATTAAACATCATTTGCCAGGGCAAGCAGCAGAATAAATAAGAATTTGGACACAGTTTTCTTTTTGGAGAATTGTGATTGGAGAGTCTTAAAACTCCGTGTGGGGGTGGGAGGCCTGCATTTTAACACTCTCCACCAGCACTCAGCTGATAAGTTAAAAGAGCTGAGTAGGCTATGGTGTATTTGGGTTTCTTTTTCTGCTTGGTGTAATTTGTAGGGTGTATAGGGAGGGTGGGTATATTTAGAGAGAAGGGTGGTAGAAGAAAGAAGCAGCAAGAGAGGGAAAACCATTTCTAGAAAACGGTGGGAGGGGAGAAGATGAAGGAAAGAAAAAAAAAAAAAACAGAAGACAGGCAGGGAACCAATAAGGTGAGCAGAAGACGGAAGGGGGTCTGGTCAGTGGTGTATTTAGGTTTTGTGCTGCCCTAGGCCTGACTAAACTCGTGCACCCCCTAATTTAAATTTGAGGCACCCCCTCCTGTCAAGGGCACACCTCTTCCTGGTTAATCCCCACCCTTCCTCTTTAAGCTCCACCTTTTCCTCTTAGAGCTCCGCCTTTTCCTCTCTTTATATTAAAAGTGGATACCAAGTGCCTACTTGTATATTTTGTATACCATTTCAAATGTATCTATTGAGATAAATAAAATTATGAAATGTTTAAATTCAAGCATTTTTACAAAGAACAGCCACGCATGTCAAGTATACTGGATCACAGCCGCTCTAATTGGTTGAACAATAAAATCCACAGAAACGTGCACTGCATATGAACGTATCACAGAGCTGCACAGCAATAAAGCTCACAGTAATGTGCAGTGTGTATGAGTGTATCCCAGAGGTCCAGGGCAATAAAACTCACAGTACTATGCAGTGTGTATCACAGAACCCACAGCAATAAAACTCCCAGTAATGCAATGTGCGGGTCAGCGTATCAGAATCCACAGCAATAAAACTCCCAGCAATGCAATGTGCGGTGTGTATGAGTGCATCAGAATCCACTGCAATAAAACTCCCAGCAAACCGAGTGTATATGAGCACACAGCAATTATTTATTCTACATTTACCGGCCTCTGTCCGCGGTAGGGCTGTGTGCAGAGTCAGCAGGGACTGTGTACAGACTCAGCAGGAGGTCCCTCCAGGCCACGTTAGGATCACGGCTGTGCCTGTGTGTGGAGCCATCTTGTCAGCAGTGGGGTGCCACTGCCAGAGGGTGCACAGTGGCTTTGATTCCCTTCCCGGTGGGTGTTCAGTCCAGAATAGAGTGACAGTCCATGTTAACGAAAGGGCGGGCAGCTGCGTGCATGCGTGTCACGTGGTTCAGCCAGTCAGGTGGTACTGAGACTCAGTACCACCTGACTGGCCGGACCGAGTGTGACCTGCATGCAAGCAGCCTCACCAGGAGCCAGGCAGCTCAATGACAAATTTCTATCACTGCAGTGCTGGTTAAGGAAAGGTCCACTTTAAACAGCAGTAAGCAGACAGGGCTTCATATTCTGCTGATAAACCCCCCCCCCTCCCTTTACCTGCCATTTACTGTCATCTTCTCTCTCAGGACACAAATCACATCCCCTTCTCCTAGAGCTGCTGCGGGACAGGGGAGGAGCTATGGAGGGAGGAGAGGGGGATTTTTAATCTAGTCGAATTCGGCAAACGCCATGCTTCTTCTGCTCGTTGTTTGAGAACACAGCTCAAAGCTGACACACAGTGACAGTGGCACCTCCTAGTACCCCCTAATGACACCCCAATAATCACTGGTACCTGGGGCGGCCCGCCCTCCGCCACTCCTCTAAGTACACCACTGCTCTGGTGATATGCTCACACACAAGTTTGGCGAACTGCCAGCAAGTACGGTGCTGTTTGAAGGCAGTGCAAATCCCCATAGAGAAGTAATGGTTAATCTATTCAGAGAACACCAAACAGCAGAGAAATGTCAGTGAAATGCCCTGATGTTCGGTGGTTTCAATCACCAGGTTTATTCAGGCGAACCCCATAGGGTTCAATTTTAAAAATAATCCAGTTTTTTATGCAATATCTAATAAACCATTTATTATTTTAATCTGCAGTAAAAAGACTTTTTTTTGTACCTTATAGTGATTTTTCAGAATTTTTTGGGCTAAATTCCCCCCTTTTTTTTAATAGCGGTTCTTCTTTTTCTGTAACAGAACTTTTTATTATCAATCATAGGATCTTATATGTAAATTCCAGACATTTTCGTTCAGTAGTTCTTTTGAAAACAGCAGGTTTGCGGTGGCAGCATACAGCGGCCGACTCCATGCACTTTGGGGACCCTGCGGTGAATGGTGAATTCACTGCAGGGTGGGGAAATTTTATTCTCCGAAGTGCAGGGAACTACAAAACACCAAAATGTTGGCGTCATTTCGGTGCTCTGTGAGTAACCCAATTAGTGGTGAGGTTTTTTGTTGCCCCCTGGAAAGTGAAAGCCTAGGCCTTGCCTACCCAGGACATACTTGAAAATTAGTGACATCTCAATGTTTCCTTCCTGGTAAAATAGTTTGCAAAAGTAAAAAAAACAAAAACAAAAACATTTTTTTTTTTAGGGGTGGGGCCACCAAGCGGGCCGCCGCCCCCTGGAAAGTGCCGCCCTAGGCCTGGGCCTTGTTGGCCTAGGCCAAAATACACCAGTGGGTCTGGTAGGTGAAGTTCTAGAGTGGTGTAGGTTGCTAGCTGAAAATATCACATCACCAAATTAGTTAGGTATAAATTAAATGAGAACCATGGGGTGGGACCTAAGTCCAGCTGGGATCTAAAAGCACACAGTTATGGAGCCTGGCCCGGGAAGCTGAATTAAAATATGAGTGCTTGCAGGGAGCTTGTGTTGATAAATCCAGCTGGGATCGAAAAGCACACAGTTGGCGAATTGACAGCTTTCTGAATAGCCTAACTAGTACTACCACGAAATCGCACCGTGTGGAGCAATTCAGTGGCAAGTTCGGCTTTGATTGAATAACCCCTTAATGGAATAAGCATATTGAAATAATTAAAAAAAAAATATCGACATTTGAAACAATTTTTATACCTATAAACAAGAATAAATCACTAACTTTAAAAATGTGTAAAAAAAAAAAAATGGTTTATTTTCTTTCTTTAAAACTCTGTCATATGATCTTCTCTGGCCACGCCCCTCAGCTAGGGGTGTTTCTTCAGCTACTTCCTGTATATTCCCCACCTCATCATTACCCACTACCCCACTCATGAAAGCTCCACATGAACTAGCACAAGCTGTGCATGTGAAACCCTGTACATGCTCAGGACCTAAGACTGGGGAAACGGAGGATCTGAACATTAGCATCTCTGCAACTGTGAGAGCAAGACCCACACATGCTCTCCCACACACACTGTCACACGGGCACACAACGTGAGCCGTGGTGTAGGCCCTATTCGGGGTTGATAGCCCATATGGCAGGAGTGTTTCAGGCTGTGTAACAGGCAGACTAGATTGGAAGAACCACGCAGCTGCACCAGGAAAGCAACAGAAAGGACACCGTACAGACCAATAGGAAGGGCAAGGGTTAAGGATAAAAAAACAATACACAGACACCCCCAGCAGCACACTAAAGGGAACCCTTTTCTGAATACTGGTCCTTAGATGGTGGCCATCTCTAAGGAAGATAACTGACTCAAAAAACAGAGCTGATAGCCAGGGATCAGAAACCAGACAGGGATGTCAGACAAGCCAGGAGTTGGTGCACAGGAAATCAAGGAGCACGAAAATAGTCAGGAAGCAAAGCCAGGGATCATACACAGTATATCAGAGATCACAGAAACACACAGATCAGGATAAACCAAAAATAAACAAATGACAAGGAAAACTGGAGTACAAACAGCCAAGGGAAACAGGGAACCAAAAATAAACTGAACAAAATATACAAAACAGAGAAATAACAGAAATACGGTCAACAGGAAGAAAGAGCAGCAGACAGACCCTTATGACAGCGCCCTGCTAAATGGGAGAGACTGGCTTTTATTGGGTGTATGCCAGTGTAATGGTCAGAGACCTTGCAGGCTATAGGGAAATCCTGGCGTGGAAGATGGAGAGGGCTAAACCAGACAGTAAAGAGCTGGCTGTGGACAGTTCAGGTTTTGAGTCCTGTGTTCAGGTTTCAGGGCAGTTGCCACCCTGACACGATTCAGCCTGGACTGTGTGCTCTGCACTTTCCCAGCATGAGCTGCAGCTCCTGTTCCTTTCTTATTGCAGAGAAGGAAGAACTCCAGCTGCACCGCTCTGCACATCCAGGAGCCCCACCCCCCAAGCTCCTCCATGCACCCCTGTGTACATAGTTTGCTCCCCTCCCATGAGACATGATTAGGAGCAGCATGGCATCCTGCTGGGGAAATAGAGAGACCTCAGCCCAGGAGCTGCCTAAGCCGCTCTGCCTGCTCCCCCCCCCCCAGACAACAGATATACTGTAAAGTGCAGATGACAGACTTTTGGGGCTGTATAGAATAAAGGTATATGGAATGTTTTTTTGCAAGCAGAAGAATAACAAGTGATTTCAATGTTGTTCATTATTCAACATTTATTTATCGCAAAGTATTTTACCAGGAAACAGAGATTTTGCTTGTTTTCAAGTATGTCCTGGGTTCAAGAACATTGACATTTTTACAGTTGTTACAGAAATAAAGTAATAAAATACAGGATAAACAAAAAAATAAATAAAATATACACATTAGCACAGAAAATAAATATGTAGGAAATAGTCATTATGTTACATGTTTACAGGTTCATTCTGTATCGAGGTATGTTAACAGGGATCTCTTAAGGGACTCAAGACTGGAGTAGGTATACAAACGTGCCAATCTGTAATTCAGGAGCGCAATAATAGTAGCGGATCAGTGATAATAATCTTCCATCATAGCACACATTAAAATTCAGTAAAGTCCAAACATATCGATACCTAAAATACAAATGAAACCAAATAGCGCAATACCGTAGATCTATAAAGTTAGGGTTATACTAAAACAGTAGTGTCACTCAGAAACGAGCCTATAGGCTCTTGGCTTGTAATGCATTCAGGCCTCTATAGGGGCTCCTCCCATTAACACGATATGGCCGTCTGTGGAAGTGAGGCTGTTCCTTCCTTGTGCCAGTATACCTCGGTGAAAGAGTTAAATATATAGTACAGTACTGTATAGATGACTGGGCATTGGAATATAGGCATATCCTACTTACACATTTCTGAGCCTCCCAATATGAGTGGCTCTGTATATTCGCCTTGGACCTCTTTGTAACTCCGTGGGGTCCTACCCCTTTAGGTCTTTTCCAATGTCACCAGTCCTGAAGATGGCGTGTTATGGATATTACAAATCAAATCAAATCAAAATAAGCTTTATTGGCAGGACCAAATATATTTTAGCATTGCCAAAGCATATGGGGAGGAGGGGGGTAGTGGGACATATATATAGGGGGGAATGGGCAAGTCCATGGACATTATCAGGGGTAAGGGATAATGTGAAGGGGGATGGGGGCGAGTCCGTGTTGGGGATTTATAAGTCCAGGATCTCTCATGTTCCTCTCAGTCTGTGACATTCTGCGACGTATTGGGCAGATATTTTCACCGCCGGCTCCTCTTCTCCCAATATGATGTGGAGTTTCCTCGTCTCTTCTATAGAGGTGAAGTCCGGGATGAGAGCGGAGAGTCTCTGGAAGTGAGTTTCCCTCAGTGCTGAGTACTTGGGGCACTGTAGGAGGAAGTGGACCTCATCTTCCAGGGCCTCCTGGTCACAATGCTGGCACAGTCTATTCTCCCTGGGCTTGTAGGTCTGTCTATGCCGCCCTGATTCAATTTCCAGGCTGTGGGCGCTCAGTCTGTACCGGCTCAGGATCTGTCTGTCCTTGGGGTCTTGTAGTACCTCCAGGTATGGGGCCAGTTTGTATTCCCTCTGTAAGGATTGGTAAATGGTGAGTTTCTTGGAGTTTGCTATATCATGTCTCCATTCTCTGATATAGTTTTCCCTGGAATCGTTAATTAGGGCCTTTATTTGATATTTTGTCAGGTTGCCTTCATGGGGGTTTTGGATGATCAGGGTGGATATGAGTTGTTGCAGCCCACATGGTTTTGGATGGTCCTTGTTGGCCAGTAGGGCTTTATGGTGGTATGAGTTGAGGCTGCTGATGTTTAGATGGTCCCAGTATGATAGCGCCCTCTTCTGTACTGCAAGAAGTAAGGGGAGTCTGCCCAGCTCGGCCCGGCAAGCATTGTTAGAGGTGCTCCGATGGACTTGGAGGAGGTGCTTGCAGAATTCCAGATGGAATATTTCTGTTGGGCTGGTGTCCCATTTGGGTTGGTCAGGGTAGGTGATGGGCCCCATACTTCACTGCCATAAAGGAGGATTGGAGTGATGACGCTATCAAAGATTTTAAGCCAGACTCTTACAGGCGGTTTTAGTTTGTAGAGGTTTCTCCTGATGGCATAGAAGGTTCTACGCGCCTTGTCTCTTAGGGCCTCTATGGCTGGTTTGAAACTTCCTGATCGGTTTGTTTCTAGGCCGAGGTATGTGTAGCTGTTGGCTTCATCAAGAGTGCAGTCATTAAGTGTGAAACAGGAACTCTTGGTTTTTGCGTTCTTCCTTTGGAAAACCATGACCTTTGTTTTCTTTTGGTTGATGGGTAGTGCCCATGCCGCACTGTATTTTTCCAGCACTTCCAGGCTGTCTTGTAGACCTCTCTCTGTTGGTGACAGTAATAGGAGGTCATCTGCATACAACAGGAACTTCACCTCGGTGTCATGTAGAGTTAGTCCTGGTGCTGAGGAGGATTCTAGAGCTTCAGCCAGTCCATTGATGTAGATGTTAAAGAGGGCTGCAGCCTTGTCTGACTCCACGAGCCTGCCGGAAGTACTCTGTTCTCTTCCCATTCACCTTTATGCTGCAGAAGTTCTCATTATATGAGCTCTTGATGACGTCATATGTTTTCCCTCCTATTCCACTCTCCAGTAGTTTGAGGAAAAGGCCTGGGTGCCACACTGAGTCAAAGGCCTTCTTAAAGTCCACAAAGCAAGCAAATATTTTCCCATGTTTTGTATTGTGGACATGGTCCTTGATGAGACTGTGCAGGGTGTAGATGTGATCTGTAGTGCGATGGTTTGGCATGAATCCTGCTTGGCTTCTGTTGAGGACGTTATGCTGTGTCAGGAAGCTGAGGATTCTTTTGTTCTGGATGCTATTGAACAGTTTTCCCAGTGTGCTGCTGACACATATCCCTCTGTAGTTGGCTGGATCATATTGGTCTCCACTCTTATGGATAGGTGTTATGAGGCCTTGGTTCCATACTTGAGGTAGAATCCAACGCTCAGGACCAGGTTGAAAACTTTACATATTGCGGTGTGTACTTCTGGAGAGCCGTGTTTAATCATCTCTGGAAGAATTCCATCCATCCCGCTGGCTTTTTTACTTCGCAGATCTTGAATTTTTTCTGCTACTTCTTGGGGTGTAATGGGTGTATCTAACGGGTTTTGGAAATCCTTGATTTTTCCTCCAGTTCATGTAGTCTTCTGATGATGTGTTCCTGTTCCCCAGTTAGCTCCTCTTTGGGAATGTCTTTGTACAGGCTCTTGAAGTAGTTGAGCCAGATGTTGCCATTTTGGATGTGGAGGTGTTTTTTTCTTGGATCCTGAGCCGATTTGACTCCAGGTTTCCCAGAAAGAGTTATCCTGAAGAGCCTCTTCCAGTTGTTGAAGGTTTTGGGAGATGAGGTTTTGTTTTTTTTTTTGAGGATTTGTTTATAGTTTTTCTGCAGGACACCATGTGTGATCCTCAGGTCAATGTTGTCGGGGTCTCTGTGTTTTTTATTTGAGACTGTTCGTAGGTTGTTTCTTAGTGTTCTGCATTCTTTGTCAAACCATTTATTGGGTTGTTTATTGGATGATTTCTTGAAGTTGACTTTTTTTAATGTTGGAGGTCTCTGCGATGGTGTGTAGTATGCTGTGGAGGTCCTTTGCTGCTTGGTTCACCCCCTGGGGACTTGGTACATAGGTATTTGAAAGACTGTTAGCTGATCTTTGATGTCGGGTCTGTTGATGACCTCTCTGTAGGCTATGGTAGAGTGTCTGGTCCATTTGAACGATGGTGGGAGGTTGTACAGTCCGCTCTGATGGGTTTTTGAGGATGGTTTGTTTGAGGATTTAATATATAAAGCAGTAGTTGGCTGTGGTCTGACAGGTGTGTTTTGTGGGGTGACGGTGAAGGCGTTGATGTGAGTGGAGTTCATATCCGTGATTGCATAGTCGACCACACTGTTTCCTACATGGGAGCTTAATGTATACCTTCCCAGAGAGTCTCCCTTGGTGCGGCCATTATTACAAGAAGGCAGAGTAGAGTAAAAGATTATTTATTAAAACAAAAAATATACAATCTTTTACTCTAATCTGTGATGGACGATTATTATCATTGATCCACTACTATTATTGCGCTCCTGAATTACAGATTGGCACGTTTGTATACCTACTTCATTTATTTGGGTGAGGGATACACCTTGTGGCGAGCTGCATGTTGAGATTGAATCCATAGAATAATAATTAGCGCCAACACATACACACTTTAGGTATTTGTATTAACTATAGTTTGGACTTAAAGGGACACTCTAGGCAAAAATCCCCCCCCCCTTTTTTTTTACATTAAAATATACCTATTCCCTACCTAGTTATTGAGTATTTTTTTTTTTTTACTGTAATACTTAGCGGAGGGAGGGGGAAAGGCAAGGGCATACTCAGGTGGTCATGTTGCCTAGAGTATCCCTTTAAGACTGGGGCAAGATTTGATGGTGTCTGGTAGGTTATTCCAGATTTGTGGTGCTCTGAAGGAAAATGAGGATCGAGCCACTTTCTTTTTGTATTGTGGCACTGTAAGTAAGATGAAGGTCCTGGATCGGAGGTTATAGGATGAGGGAACTGCTAGGGGAAGCAGCCTATTCAGGTAGGGTGGCAGCTTCTCAAAAGCTCTTAAATACCAGGTTGGAAAGGTGAAGGGTGCGTCTACATTCCAGCGACGGACAGTTTAGTTCTTTTAACATGTCACAATGGTGGGTCATGTAGTTACATTGTAGCATAAAGTGGCAGAAGGAGTTATACAATGTAGTAAGTTTTTGAAGGTGTGTTTGCGGGGCGGCTGCATACACTACATCTCTGTATTCAATAGCCGGCATAAGCATTTGTTGTACAATCTGCTTTCTTACCGCGGGCTCAGGCAGAATTTGTTTCTGTACAGGGTACCTAGACTTGAGCCAGTATTTAAAATGAAATACTGGCTGTGAGAGCCTGGAATGAAGTGAATTTGCAAAAGCCTTATTCTAAACGTATCTGCACTCTCCTCTTGATAGACCGTGCAGAGGACGGCACAATCCATAGCCTCCTGTTTTCTCTTGCATAAAGGACACAGAGACAGAGTACAACCGACAACACGCATGTGTGACTGGCTGCTGACCCAGCCGCATAAGCGCCAGAGGGAGACCTCACACATCCTTTATACACAAGTTACACAACGTGTATACGGTATATTATAGATATGCCACGCGGCACTACAGTGTTCATGAATCAGTAATGAATCTTTCACCTCAAAAAAACATTTTACATTGTGTTTTTTTAATGGGAATACACATTTTTAGGCTGTGTGTGTACCCTATGTAAATATGTAGTGAAAGTTTTTTTTATGACGGAAGATGTACTTTTTAATGAGTATGTTACACATTTTTATTGGCGTTCTGACAACTTTGTTGCAAGGCATGCAAGCTTTTGTAGGAGAGGGCATTTTTCTTCGGGTTGAAGAATTATTCCATTGAAGTGGATGCACCGAGTTGAGAGGTGGCGGTAACCCAAATATTATAATACCATTCTACTGTTTTGGTTTCTTTCTTCCTCCATCCAATTGCATACTTTGAACCAAGACTCGATGCGCATGTAGAGGGAAGAGGATAACACAGCTGAAGTCGACTTGTATATATTATATTTTAAGGCCTGCCAGTCACAGATGTTTTTCTGATCACTACGCACCATAATTTCATCTCGACTTGTTACAATTAACTTCCAGACATGTGGAAGAGGACTAAAAACAACATGATTACTTCCGAAGGTGCTGAAATATAAACCCCGAGGCCATGCAAAGATTCACAAAATTCTAATTTCCCCATCTTGCTGTGCGCCTCCTGTAATGAGTTTTAAGTCTCTCCATAGCATCCCGTAATTGATAATCTAATAAACAGTACATGTATATCACCATTAGGCGTATAGTGGTGCACAGTAGTGTTTGGAAGGGATTGACAGGTGTGTGGGAGATACCTCTATAGGGAACAGCAGGCAACGAACCTGAAAATTGGGATGTGTTCTGTCTAAATGGGAAAAAATAAAAGAAACTGATGTGCAATTTTCCTTCGTTATGAATTAACGGTTTGCTTGCCAGCACATGCTGTCATTTTATTCTTCTGTATGGCGCCGTCAGAGCCGAGATTCAAGTTGTAACCTGCTCCCCGGCTTCCTATGCACCTGTGATTGGAAGTAAATTCTGTAAAATGCACCATACAGCTGGTATGGCCCCCCTTCTGATGTATTATGCAACGGAACAAGCAGCTGCACTGCTGATAATGCAAGTGTCAATATCCAGGTGCCTTTTAAAATATGTGGGATGTAGAGTAGGCAGGCGCCGTTAATTATCCAGTGGGGCCTGAACAATTCATTGCATCGTGACCCACTGCGTTTAGTAATCCACTGCATTGTGTCTGATAATCAGCAGGATTGATGGGAAAAAAAAGGAATAGGTTTAATATTTAAGAGAGCTGCAGAACGTCATGCAGTGAGGTGGTCTGAAGGAGGTCGGAAGTGGGGTGTATAGGATTGTGGATTTTGATAATGAAAAAAAGCAAAAGAAAATAATAGACAGGTGACTTGTAAGGGGCTAGAGTTGGAGGGTCTTCAAGGGCAGATTTGATGCTTTGCCATCTCATACAGTCGTTTTTTTTTTCTTCAACAGATGCAAGGTGTACTAATATGTAGGGCTAGTTTCCACGTAAACCCTTTTGGTTAATGAGTGAATCACGATGTACGACAGGGAAGGTCTAAGACATTTTGTTGCCTGGGTCCAAGGAGAAAAGCTGCTCGGAAAAAAATAAATTAAAAAAAATATACACCCATGCATTTCACAGAGATCCACAGCAATAAACTTCACAGTACTGTGTATCACAGAGCTCCACGGCAATAAAACTCTCACACCATGCATTACGGAGTTTTATTGCTGTGCAGCTCTGTGATACGCTCACATTACTGAGTTTTACTGCTGTGCAGCTCTGTGATGCGCTCACATTACTGTGAGTTTTATTGCAGTGCAGCTCTGTGATACGCTCATACATTACTGTATCAGTTTCCCACAGCAATAAAATGAATACATCATACAACAGTTTCTTTCATACTGCACTCATTCACACAGCACACACATACTGTACACATTCACAGATCCTATAGGGTAGCTGCATGTGTACTACCCCCAACACAAACACACTCCCTGATAAGCAGGCAGGGGATAGGAAACGTTACTGTTGCAGAGGTTGCGCAGGGGCGGGGCTGCATTCAAGCTGAGCAGCCTGGCTCCCAGTGTGTCCTGCTTTGGCACCTTTTTGTTCATGGGCCCTCCATCACTGGAGCCATTGGGACCTAATAATACCCCTTGGATTAAATGTGCCAATATAAATAGGGAAAGTGGTGTCAACTATTTAAAATAAATTAAAAAAGAAATATGGTATGGGGATGAAATATGACATTTAGTCACTGCCTGCAGCATGAATTAAGATACAATAAAAATTTCACATTTATATATTCTTCCATAGTTTGCCTCATTTTCAAAAAGTCAAATTTCAAAATGTCTAGTTTTGATCTGGATCAAAAGCTCAGTCTCCTGTTTCAACAATACTCAGTCCAGGCCAGTAAACAGGTTGCAAAGACAAACCTACAAAATATATAGGATTTCCCTAAACCCCAATAGAAGTGAGGTATAATAATTAACCCCTTCACTGCTGAGGCATTTCACTGCTGTGTGCGGAGCTCATTTTTACCGCTTTCGCTCATGTTTAAACATGATTTAAAGCCACATTTTATTATATGACCCATACATATTATATATCGTTCTTTCCGACAGACTCGGCAGATTCATAATATGTCATTATTATATGTATACGTCATGTCCTGCCTGTATATTATAACAAAGAATGCAATAAAATTTTTAATCATCTACAGCGTGTAAAATGTCTTTTTCACATTTTATCACTTGAGCATTGGCGGTTATATTTTATATGGGGTACGCTTGCACAAAAATTAGAAATGGGGAGTCGTTACATTTTTTGGGGGGGAATTGTGTTTTTTTAGCAAACGCACACCATAGAAAAAAAATCATTAGTGCAGCATCATTGTTCACATTATAATTGAAATGTGAACAATATTACTGCATTAATAAAAACCCACAAGAAAAACATATTTTTGTTTTATTATTTTTACTTTAATTTTTGTTTTACTTGGAACCTGGTCATGTTTGGTATCATTCGAAAGGCCATGCTGACATACGTAAGAGGTTTAAAAAAAAAAAGGCACTGCTTTAAAGGGCAGACACTGCCCTTCAAAGCGGTGCCTTTTTTTTTTTTACTTTAAACCCTCCCGATCAGGAGGGAGAGGGATCCAAAAGGATCCCCCCTCCCTTTCAGGCGATCTCCCGGCATTGCCGGGGGGGTCACCTGGAAATGATGTCCGACTTGGGGGCGGGGTCGCATGGAGCGATGACGCTAGACGTCAGGGCCGGCCTATCTTCAGCATCTGGCTTCCCTGAAGCCAGAACACCGCGGGACCCCGGACAGAGAGGTGAGTATCTCCGCCGGGGCTCCCACTTGCGAGTGAAGTGTGGGGAACGTCCTCCGCATATAGCGGGAGTCAATGAGGACATTCCCCACACGTCATCCGCAGCAAAGGGGTTAATGGAAAGTGCACTCTATATGGCACTACACATGCAAGGGATGAAGGGTTAAATGTGTAGCTTAGAGTTGAAAGTCTCATTGTTTTCCAGGACATGCATTACTATCAGGGTTTTTCAGAGAAAAGTGAAACGCTGGAACACATTTGGAGAAGTGAAAATTCTAGGTCAAAATAGGCAAACCAGAAAAACTCTCCCACTAGCTCACTTTCCAAATCAGCTATTTTGACCTAGAATTTTCACTTCTCCAAAAGTTCTCCAGAGTTTCACCTTTCTCTGAATAGACCTGTATGATAAAGCGGTCACTGCAAAATGCATATGCTCCAGGAATGAAATCCCATCACTTTTATTTAACCACTTCACTGCTACGGACGCACTCAGCGCGTCCAACCACAGGTAGCATTCCATGCGGTGGATGCGCGGAGCGCGTCCTCTCTTTGGGGCCAGCGTTCGGCCGGGTTCCGGCCGATCGCTGGCCCCCCGGTGCGGGCTGACATCCTCGATGTCAGCCCAGCACCCGGAACCGCCGCCGGAGTAATTAGGTGTCATTGCGGGGGCGCGTTGACACCTAATTCAGGTGCCCCCCGCATCCCCGCATGTGCGGAGGAGGCGCCTGAAAGGGAGGGGGGGGGGAGGTCCTTCGGACCTCTCTCTCTCCCGATCGGCGGCATGCAGGGGGTTAACCCAGGCACCGTTTGGAAGGGCACAGCCTGCCCTTCCAAATGGTACCTGGCATTAACCCCATGGGGCCGAATCACGAATCGGCTCTGAAAAGCGCCGGTTCGTGATCCTTTCCCGGAGCTGGCCGACATCTTGGAACTCCCCCTAGCGAGTTAACCCCTAGCTGCCACCAATGGTGGAGATAGGGGGTTCCAATGAACCCTGTATCTCCCGATCCGTGGCAGCTAGGGGTTAAAGTTTGGTACTGTTGGATCGGCCAGAGCATGGCCGTTCCAACGATACCAAACACGACTGTGAAAAAAGTTTTTTTAAACAAATAAAAATTAAAAATAAGAAAATATTTTAAAAAAAATTATAAAAAAAAAATAATTTTTTTTTCTTTTTTTTGGTTTGTTAATGCAGCAATATTGTTCCCATTTCAATTATAATGTGAACAATGATGCTGCACTAACGATTTTTGTATGCGGTGCGTTTGTTAAAAATCGCGTAATTTTCCCCAAAAAAAATGTAACGAGACCCCATCTCTAATTTTTTTAACAAGCGCACCCCATACAAAATATAACCGCAATTGCTCGCATCTTAAAATGTGAAAAAAAACCACTTTACACGTTGTAAATTATTGAAAATTCATATTTTATTGCAATTTTGTTATAACATACAGACAGGTCATGACGTATACATATAATAATGACATATTATGAATCTTCCGAGTCTGCCGGAAAGAACGATATATAATATGTCTGGGTCATATACTAAAATAAGCTTCAAAACACGTTTAAACAAGATGAGCGAAACCAGTAAAAATGAGCTCAGCACAGAGGCGGGAAAAGCCTCAGCAGCGAAAGGGTTAAGAATAAAGACCCATACTATTTCTTGCAGGTGGGAAGGTGCTGCTCTGTAACATGTATAATTCAGATGTTTCAGGAGGGAAATTGTTTGCCTAGTCAAGGCAGGTGTGCAGGGATGCCACTTACTCACCTAGCAGCATAGTCAGTAGTGTTGCCAGGTCCGCCATGTTTTCCTGGGCACACATTGCTGCCCTGAAACATGTATAATTCATATGCTGCAGGAAGGAAATCGTGGCAGGTCACCTGAAATTCCTTTGATTTCTTACCTGCAGCTTATGGATTCTACATGCTGCAGGGCGGCATTTTACATGCACTGTCCATCAGCATGAATAAATTATGTGTCCAGGAAAACATGGCTTATCCGGCAATCCTAATTGTCATTTTAGAATGCTGGCACAAGTAGTGGTGGGGTAGAGGTCATATGCTGGCGTGTGCACATAAATGCCCTCGTGCAAGCCATAGGTCAGGCTCTGTTTACATTAAAATAACGTTTATAGTAAATGGTTTTAATAAGATGAGTTATTCAGTGAATAGGTACAAAAAGAAAAAAATGCTAATCTTAGTGCAAAATCGAGAAGCGGAAGAGATGCTGGCAATGGAATAAATGCCATATACATATATTTTGATCTAAAATTTGAAAAGCTTATAAAAATCTTCAATGAATAATTCAGTGATTAGTAAATAGTGAGCGCGTGTAGTATAAGCAGGGTAAAATCCTTGCAGCCGAATCTCTGGACAGCTGACGAAGATACAGCGAAAGCTAAATAATCAAATACAATAAAAAAGGACCAACAACAACAAAAACTTACTAAATGGCATCTTGGTGGGGAATGCAAGGTTTACACCAGTGTGTCCCAAACCTGTACTCAGGACCCACTGACAAGCCAGGTTTGCAGGATATGTGAAGCACAGCACAGGTGATACGATTTGCTGCTCAGTGATTGCTGGAGTCAGTCTGCATTTCCCAAGGTGATCTGCAAAATTTTGCCTGGTTGAGGGTCCCAGGGGACAGATTTGGGGAACACTGGTTTAGACCAAAACAATAGCTCAGTTTTAAGATTTCTCAAATTCCAGAATTCCTATAGACCAGCCCTTATTTATTTATTTATTTTTTAATATCTTGCATTGTATTACTTTGTATTTCTGTAACTAACATTTCAATGCTCTTGAACCCAGGACATACTTGAAAACGAGAGAAATCTCAATGTATCCTTCCTGGTAAAATCCTTTATAAATAAATAAATTATTCACCACTAAGGCTAGGGTCAGACGAACGCATTTTTATGTTGTCTGTGAAAAAGTGCGTTCGAACGAATGGACGCATTTTTTCACAGAATACGTGATAGTGGTCATACTATGCGCATTTTCGTCCGTGATTTTGTACGGATCATCAATAAAACTCTTTTTGTGTCTGGACGTTATGTTGGCCGGACATTAGCAGCGTCTGACGTCTCCTAATCACACACACACGCCGCTAGCAGACGCAGCGCACTCTGTACGTCAGTACCTGCGGTTTCACGTTCTCGAAAAAATGCGTTCATTTTCCACTTGCGTTGCGCGGCCGGACTTTTGTGCGACCGTACTTCGTATATTGGCCGTCATTGCCCGGCATCTGCTGCTAGTGCGGCCGTGATTAAGTGCGCCAGAACGCGCGTTCGCACTGCCTCAGTCTGACCCTAGCCTTAGTAAAAAAAACAAAAACAAAAACAAAAAAAAAAACTTCATATGATCGTACGCAGAATTTATAGTATTTTGTAGAAAAAAAAAAGTATTAAAGTTTCTAAAACAGCCAGGCTTATTATGATACAGTATAATAACAATAGTCTGTTACACTATCTTTCAATATGGACATAAGGGATAACTGTCTTAAGACACTGCTGTTTATTTTCCTTGCAGCTGAGCTACTCACTGAGGCCCGTTCACACCTGGGTGTTTTACAGCGCGTAGGAACGCACTCAGGGTTATTCAAATTGATTCGAAAAGTCACCGCACGTTCGGTGACTTTTCGTTCTCTTCAATTCGGTGCAAATCGGCTTTCCAATTTCGGACACCCTGTGGTGTATTCAGCAAGCACCACAGGGCTGTCTAAGTGCAGGGAAAACCTGCCGAACACCCGGCGAAAACACGACGAAAACCCGCAAAAACATCTGGATTAACCACTTCGCTGCTGAGGACGCGCTCAGCGCGTCCTCAGCAGTCCCGCTGGTGTGCTGAGGACGCGCTGAGCGCCTCCGGTGCGGGCTGACATCCTGGATGTCAGCCCGGCATCCGGACCAGCAGCCGCCAGAATTAGGTGTCATCGCGGGGGCGCGATGACACCTAATTCAGGCGCCCCCCCGCATGTGCGGAGGAGGCGCCTGAAAGGGAGGGGTGGGAGGTCCTTCGGACCTCTCTCCCTCCCGATCGGCGGCTCTGCGGGGGTTAACCCAGGCATCATTTGGAAGGGCACAGCCTGCCCTTCCAAATGATGCCTGGCATTAACCCCTGGGGAGCTGGATCGCGAATCGGCGCTGAAAAGCGCCGGTTCGCGATCCTTTCCCGGAGCTGGCCGACATCTTGGATGTCGGCCAAGCCTCCGGGAACTCCCCCAGAGGACTGGCGTCATCGTGCGTAGCACGATGACGCCAGTCCTAGAGTTAACCCCTAACTGCCACCAACTGTGGAGATAGGGAGTTCCAATGAACTCCCTATCTCCCATCCGTGGCAGCTAGGGGTTAAATTTTGGTATGGTTGGATCGGCCAGAGCATGGCCGTTCCAACGATACCAAACATGAAAGTGAAAAATTTTGTAAAAAAAAAAAAAAAAAAATGAAAAATAAAAATAAAAATAAAATTTAAAAAAAAAAAAAAAAAAAAAAAAATAAACACTTTTTTTTTATTTTTTTTGGTTTGTTAATGCAGCAATATTGTTCCCATTTCAATTATAATGTGAACAATGATGCTGCACTAACGATTTTTGTATGCGGTGCGTTTGTTAAAAATAGTGTCATTTTCCCCAAAACAAAATGTAACGAGACCCCATCTCTAATTTTTTTAACAAGCGCACCCCATACAAAATATAACCGCAATTGCTCGCATTTTAAAATGTGGAAAAAAACACTTTACACATTGTAAATTATTGAAAATACATATTTTAATGCATTTTTTGTTATAATATACAGACATGACATAACGTATACATATAATAATGACATATTATGAATCTACCGAGTCTGACGGAAAGAACGATATATAATATGTCTGGGTCATATACTAAAATAAGCCTTCAAAACACGTTTAAACATGATGAGCAAAACCGGTAAAAATGACCTCAGCACAGGGGCGGGAAAAGCCTCAGCAGCGAAAGGGTTAACCCGAAGACGCCGGAGAAACTTGAGCAGGAGCCGATTACACGCAGCGCAGCCGCCGGAAACGGAATAAGCCGACATCGCATAAGAAGGCAGTGAATAAATTAGGAAAACAATTTGCTTGAATGATTGAAAAGTGAAATGCTGTTTGCAAAGAAACTACTGAGCGAAAATGTCTGAAATTTGCATATGAGGTCCAGGGAATGATAATAAAGAGGGCTGTTACAGAAAAAATAAGAAAACTTGAAAAGAAAAAAACATTTAAGAGGAAAATTGCTTAAAATATCCTAAAAAAATCTATAAATACTGCAGAATTTTATAATGAACGGTTTATTAGATAATGAATTAAAACGGGAATATTTTTAAGTCCAGATATTAGAGCTGGTGTCAGGCGCTGGCACTTGGTATCTTCAGCTCCAGTAGGGGCTATCCAGCCTAGTGTCTCGTCCTCCGAGGGTGAGATGGTGAAGGGAAAAATACAAAGAGGAGAAATATTGCGCAGCCTGTGATAACTCAGTGAGTATATTAGGTGGAAGGGAGATATACTCACACTTTAAGGTGCCAAATGGATTAACAGGCACCAAACAGTGGCTTAAAACTCAGGGGCACCGATTCCCCTCTCAGCGATCCAGGAGCAGAAGATCCAAACCTCCAAGATGTCTTTTCAGAATGTAAGAAGGATAAAATCACCAGGAAATCAGTCGAGATGATAAAATCCACAAACGATTTATTAAACAATCTTTAACCCTTTCGCTGCTGAGGCTTTTCACGCCTCTGTGCTGAGGTCATTTTTACCGGTTTTGCTCATCATGTTTAAACGTGTTTTGAAGCTTATTTTAGTATATGACCTAGACATATTATATATCGTTCTTTCCGTCAGACTCGGTAGATTCATAATATGTCATTATTATATGTATACGTCATGACCTGTCTGTATATTATAACAAAAAATGCAATAAAATATGTATTTTCAATAATTTACAATGTGTAAAGTGTTTTTTTTCACATTTTAACATGCGAGCAATTGCGGTTATATTTTGTATGGGGTGCGCTTATTAAAAAAATTAGAGATGGGGTCTCGTTACATTTTTTTGGGGAAAATTACACGATTTTTAACAAACGCACCGCATACAAAAATCGTTAGTGCAGCATCATTGTTCACATTATAATTGAAATGGGAACAATATTGCTGCATTAAGGAACCAAAAAAAAAGAAAAAAAATTTTTTATTTTTTTTATAATTTTTTTTAATATATTTTTATTTTTATTTTTAATTTTTTTTTAAAAAAAAAATTTTTCACTGTAGTGTTTGGTATCGTTGCAACGGCCATGCTCTGGCCGATCCAACCATACCAAACTTTAACCCTAGCTGCCACGGATCGGGAGATAGGGAGTTCATTGGAACTCCCTATCTCCACCGTTGGTGGCAGTTAGGGGTTAACTCTAGGACTGGCGTCATCGTGCTATGCACGATGACGCCAGTCCTCAGGGGGAGTTCCCGGAGGCTTGGCCGACATCCAAGATGTCGGCCAGCTCCGGGAAAGGATCACGAACCGGCGCTTTTCAGCGCCGATTCGTGATCCGGCTCCCCAGGGGTTAATGCCAGGTACCATTTGGAAGGGCAGGCTGTGCCCTTCCAAATGGTGCCTGGGTAACCCCTGCAACGCCGCCGATCGGGAGGGAGAGAGGTCCGAAGGACCTCCCCCCTCCCTTTCAGGCGCCTCCTCCGCACATGCGGGGGCGGTGCCTGAATTAGGTGTCATCGCGCTGCCGCGATGACACCTAATTTCATCGGCGGCGGTTCCGGATGCTGGGCTGACATCGAGGATGTCAGCCCGCACCGGGGGGCCAGCGATCGCCGGAACCCGGCCGAACGCTGACCCCAAAGGGAGACGCGCTCAGTGCGTCCTCCGCACAGCAGGAGCCATGTGGAGGACGCGCTCAGCGCGTCCTCCGCATGGAAGTGGTTAAAATACACCTCAAACGTGTTTCGCTACTCAGAGCTTCATCAGGGGGTGGGAATATTTTTAACATTGAAGCCTATGGGATTCTCCTGAATAAACTTGTCGAATTAAACCACTGAATGGCAGGGCATTAGGGGAACCTTTCACTGCTGGTCTGAATAGCCGAAGCAGTGCTTTTTCATGGGGATTTCACTGCCCTCGAACAGGCACCGTACGTGCATGGCAATTCGCCATATTGCCTGGTCTCTGAATAGCCGAATGGCCACGAAAGGGAACCGAACGCTGATTTTCAGCGTTCGGTTACCTTTCTCCAGCCATTCGGATCTCTTTGAATAACCCTGACTGTAAAATGTCCTACACCCAAATTAGTACAGGAGCTTCTTTGGGACGTATTGCTGCGCATTCCCAGCCATAGACTGCAGCGTGAACGCACTGCAATGCGCGTTCACACGTATTTCACGTATGTGCGATACGCATGTCAAAAAATGCTTAGGTGTGAACCCGGCCTAAATTTAATGGCATTCTACGCATATTAAGTCATTAAAGTCATGCAAGCCAGCAGTTTGGAATAGTTTTTACTGTCACAGCGATTGCACCAAAGTGGCAAACAACAAATAGAACCCATAGATTAAAGTCACCTGTTCATTTCCCTGAATCAGCAGTGGCTGGGAGTCATAGGCATCATGCAGTAAGTGCCGTATCCAGTTGGAAAACAAGGATCTGTCTCGTAGTTTCAGGAACTTCCGATTGGAGATCCAGGAAGACAAAGTTTGCAGAGTTTCTGATGGAATAGCGTCTTCAAGGCCTGACGAAGACAGGAATAATCTGGAATTACAGCAGGCTGAGTTTATAGATGGTATAACGCAAGGTCCTTGTACGAAGATGAATTCAGGGCGACCAGATAATAGTTTGGAGAGGAGCTAGTTCACAAGTTTCCAGACAGACTTCGAGTTGACCACTGACTGACATTTCCAGCTCTGATTCCTACAGGTGTTGATTATGCAGCTCGTTACAAGTAAATGAACGCAGCCTGTTTATTGCCAAATATCCATGTCTGAAAACTTACAGCTTCCAATGTGCAGAATCTATAAACTGCAGGTGGAATATCTAGTCATTAACCCCTTCACTGCTGAGCCAATTTTCATCATTTGGTTTTCTCATCACACGAGCAAAAAAGGCAGCACACCCCGATATATATGAAAAATAAAAGGCAACCTTTTGGTAATCCATGTAAAAAAAAAAAAATCCACAATACGTACAAATCACTACCATAATTTCACAAAAGTCCAAATGTGCAGGCATAGCTGTAGCGTGGGTTGTCAGCTCCAGGTGCAAGGCAAGTATTGCGCCCCCCTCCCAATTGTGGTCACATAGCATGCCCAGATTATCTTTTACCAGTACAGTATTGAGTCCCTTAACGCACAGGCACATTTACTGTATCTTAACTGATATAATAAAAACACATTTAATGCCAGTATAGTCAATTTATATAAAATCTCCTGCTTTTAACTTCTGAAAATGTTTAGAATTTCATTCCCATTCCCCCCTATATTTAATGTACAGGATTCAGTAAAACTGTATTTTAGCATTGTAAATTATGTGGTACACATGTCAACTGAATTTTAGTGTTGTAAAACCCTAAACCACAACTAGGGATGATTGTGGTCGGCTTTGCTCTTGGGCGACCTGCCGTGGCTCTATTCATATTACTTGCATATGCGAGGTGATACGAATTTGGCGGAAAATATGCTACCTTTTTTAGTGCGCAAATTTTCTCATTACAAATAATGAATGTGATTTACAGCACTAAAAACCGTTGAAATGTGTACCACATAATTTACAAAGCTAAAACACACTGAAGTGTGTACCACATAATTTACAACGCTAAACTACACTGAAACGTGAACCAGATAATTTAAAACGCTCATACAGTGAAATGTGCACCCCATAATTTACAACGCTAAACTACACTGAAATGTGTACCACATAATTAACAACGCTAAAATACACTGAAGTGTGTACCACATAATTTACAACGCTAAAATACAGTGAAATGTCTACCACATAAGTTAAAACATTAAAATACAGTTTTACCAAGTCATTCATCCCTGTTATGCCCATTCCCCGATACTTCCCCTCATTTAAATCATTTCCACCCCCTCCCTTACACACCACTCCCTATGGTTTCCCATGCGCTTACCTGGGGTCTGGGGAACTGAATGCTCGTGTCTATCGGCCTCCACAGAACGCTGGGAGGAAGGGACATTACGTCCCTTCCTGTGCTGTAGGAAACACGCGCAGGAAGTAAGACTACAGAGATAAGCATTCCATTTACCAGACCCCGGGTACAAGAATACCTCCCAGCGCTGCACTGCAGTGTGGGAAAGCAAGGCCCATTCACCTCAGTCCCACAGCCCGATGACTGTAGGAGAGCGAAGTCTGCCACAATTAGTTCAGGGGGCCTGTGATACTCCTTCACCCGGCACATTGCCATGAGTTTTATTGCTGTGGAGCTCTGTGATAAGCATGGGTGTGTTTTGGTGGGAATAGTTTGAGAGGAGCAGTGGCATTTCATCTTTGGACCCATGCAACACAAAGTCGTGACCTGTCTCTATACATTGGCTGCACGTTGGTGTGCGCCCTCTATTAGCTTCACTGGCGTGCGCAGCCCGTTACATTAGGGTGTGCACCCATTAGAACATTTATTCGCTGAAAACATAGGTTTAGAATATTTTGCTCAAAATGCAAATTTTTCATTAGAAATAACGAGCCTGTAAACAGAGATACAGTCAGTTTTTATGTTAATCATGAACCAGATAAGGGACATCTAAAATGTCAATGTAGGAGGTGAAAAAGGACCTCTTCATCATCTTCTTGAGCCCACCAGGCACACCCCCCTGTGCACGCCTATGGGCAAAACCATTGTTTATGTTGAGATACAATCACTATGTAATTTAATGTTAATGTAATTTATCATGAAACAGATAAGGAACATCCAAAATATCTATGTAGGGTGTCAGCGATGAACCCGTCACTCAACATTAGGGTGTGCCTGGGCACACCAGGCACACCCTGTGCGCACGCCTATGATTAGCTTCATTCGTGTGTAGGCCATCTTTTCATTGGCTGCTTGCTGCCTGACACTTTGACACTTCACGGTGAGTACCTCCAACCTTTTCTTCCCCTAGGAAAAAAGTATGGATCACCGCGTTAGGATTAGACACAGAACCCACCCACTGGCAAATTGGGGAAGCCATTAAGTGGGTTGTGTTAACTGGGTCCAAAGATGAAATGCCATTGCCCCTCTCAAACTATTTCCACCAAAACACACCCATGCTTATCACAGTGTTTATTAACAGATCACAGAGCTCCACTGCAATAATACTCATGGCAATGTTCAGTGTGAATGAGTATCACAAAGCTACACAGCAATAAAAGTCACAGGAACGTGTAGTTTGTATGACCGTATCACAGAGCTGCACAGTGCAGCATCATTTACTTCAGAATTGGAGAGTCAATACTGCTGCATTTGGAAGTTTTTAACACGATACCTGGTCATGTTTGGCATCATTGGAATGGCCATGTGCATGACCCTCTAGCTTCTCTGCATCCAGAGACACAGGGGTTAAGTGAAAGCACATAATGCCACTGACTTTGAATGGGGGGGGGAAAAGGGAGGAAAAATTTGCATTTAAATTTATCCATTTTTTTCTGTTTTTACACATTACATGGTCATATTTGGCATCGTCGTAAAGGCTAGACTCTGATCTTTCCAGTGACACTTAACTTGATCTTGTGCGGTGTAAAAATTATAGAAGCAGGCTTCCAAAGTATCCTCTGCACTCCGCGCTGCGGCAGATTCAGTTTTCAATGAAACAATGTGTAATAACAATACCTCACGAGACCCTGCATCCTCTTTTCCCCGAGATACAGAGGCCCAAATGAATCCTGTATGTCCTCCACAGGGCATTCCCTGCAAGGTAGGGAAGTCTCGTTTCTGACATCATCTTGCCCATGTGCAATGATGTCAGTGGGCTGAGTGAGGTCCCGGAGGCAGGGCTGACATCCAAACACGGGAAAACTGAGGACGCTGTCAGCGCATTGTTCACAAATGATTAAAAAAGAGTAACCCATAGAATATATAACCACAAAGGTTTGGATGATAAAATGTGAGCAAATAATTTTACACACTGGAAATGATTTAAATCTGAATGGAATATTACCCTTAGATAAAATAAGAATCTGGAGGGACCACAGAGAGGCCTATTTATGGAATTCAGTATCAAGCCGGATCTCCGAATACATTGAGCACCAATTACTACCGCTAGTAGTGGGGACTGCATTGTTATTTGGTCACTAGTGATGTGAGATCACTTTACAGCATTATATCCCAAGGACCAATGGCGGAACTACCGCCACAGCGACCCACGCGGGCGCTAAGGGGGCCGGTGAAGATTAGCAGGCCCGGACGGGCCCGCGGGTTGAGGGAGGCCCGGATGCCATGCAGGGAGGGTGCCCGGTCCTGAAGCTTCCCCTTCAACATGGTGTCTCACGTTCTTCAGGACTGGGCACCCCCCTGCATGGCATCCGGCCCCCCCAGCAGGGAATCAAAGCCACGGGGGCACACTGGCACCCCACTGCTACCCAGAGTGCTCCGCGGCCTGGAGGGACCCCCTGCTGTCTCCAGGCCTCCCACACCCGTCAAAGAAAGGTCCTTTCCAGTAACTATAAAATATATATTAAAGAATTCTGATACACACCGCACATTACTGGGGGTTTATTGATGTGGATTCTGATACGCTGACACACTGCACATTGCTGAGGGTTTATTGCTGTGGATTCTGATACGCTGACACACACCGCACATTACTGGGGGTTTATTGCTGTGGATTCTGATACGCTGACACACACCGCACATTCCTGGGAGTTTTATTGCTGTGGATTCTGATACGCTGACACACACCGCACATTGCTGGGGGTCTATTGCTGTGGATTCTGATACGCTGACACACACCGCACATTACTGGGAGTTTTATTGCTGTGGATTCTGTGCCCATACACCCCAACCATGACCGAGTTATATTGCTGTGGATTCTGTGCTCATACACCCCAGCCATTACTGTGAGTTATATTGCTGTGGATTCTGTGCCTGCTCATACGCCCCAGCCATTACTGTAATATTGTTGTGGCTCCTGTGTATACTCATATGCCTATTACTGTGAAAGCGTACGGCTGTGGATTCTGTGTATGCTTATACCCACACACTGCCCATTTCCATGAGAGTTTATTGCTGTGCAGCTCTGTGATACTGTCAGGGTTATTCAGAGAGCGTGAAAAGCAGGAGAATGACTGGAGAATGAAAAATTCTAGGTCAAAATAGCCGATTTGGAAAGTGAGATGAAAGGGAGAATCTTTCTGGTTTGGCTATTTTGACCTAGAATTTTTCATTCTCCAGTTATTCTCCTGCTTTTCGCGCTCTCTGAATAACCCTATGTGTTGTTCAATGGCATTAGTTCATTCTTTTGTGTGGGGGGGGGCAGACTGCAGGGGGAGATGTTAGGTTGCAGGGGGGGGGGAATACAACATTTTGCTATGGGGCCCTGTGATTTCTAGTTACGCCCCTGCCAAGGACATTAATGCCACCAAATTCTTCATTGAATCTCCAGGTTTAATTTTGACAGAACAGGTCAGCTTTACTCTTTTAAAGAAGTGAAACAAATTTTGCAGAACAACTGTTCATGGTTTGGTGAAACATTTTTTTCTACAGAGGGGATAGCCATAGGAACTAGGTTCACTTCCAGCTACGCCAATCTGTTTATGGTGGGTTGGGAGGGAACATGGTATAGAGAGCGGCGTAATTAACTAGTACTCTAAAAAGATGTATCGATGATATATTCTTAATTTGAAATGGGGAATCGGAGTAGCTGAAAGCCTTACTACATTTTCTGAACAGGAATGATTGCAACAATGAATAAAAGAACATCGATAACTAAGTAAATTTTCTTGACTCAAGAGGCTAGATTAAAAGTCCACCTATGAAATGATTTATTTTGTGTTGCTGATATCTTACATGTACTTTTTCTCATGTATGTTTAGTTAAAATATTTTACTCTGTTACTGGGAGCATCCATTGTGTGATGTTTTGTGTTGTAAACTGCTACCCCCCTCCACAATGTCTTTACAGCACTTGTTCCTCATTGTAGCGATGCGCATAGAATAAAGTGAATGGGTCGGAAGTCCAGAAAACCAACTCTGCAACATTGCATTGTGTGGGATGTATGCAATGGATATCATCGGGGGAAGATTAGAAGTAGATGAAATTTTAAGCTCCCTGTCATATCTCATTCAGCTGCCATCTCTTATCTTCTTTTTTTTTTCCATATAAATTTTTATTGAGGTTCATACATAAATAACAAATGCCAGAATGAAATCACAATTGTTGAAATAGGACTGGATCACGCAGGATCCTCTAAGTGACAAGTCTAGCATCAACCTATGGTATACAACGTAATCATTCGGGTGAACCATTTTTTTTTTTTTTTTCATTCTAAACTAGTACACAATAAAATTGTAATACATTAATCATAACAAAACAACAAGAAAAGAAAAGAAAAACCACACACTTTATAAAAAGTACTCAAAAATATTGAGAAGGAAAAACCGGGGGAAAATTAAGAGAAATCAAAGAAAAAGGAAAAAGAGAAAAAAGAGAAGAGAAGAAAAGATAGGAAAAGATATGAGAAGAAAAGATATGCTCAGTCAAGTCCAAGAACGGCAAAACTACAGTCCTATCCCCTATTTTTTATATCAAGTCCCCAGAAGCCACAAAACATTCCCACCCTACCCATATACCTTGAAACCTAACCAGAGAGTTAGCGGCCCTATGATACATTCCCTCATACTCATAAACATTCTCTAAGGATAACATGACTTCTCTCATGGAGGGACTGACTTGAGAAAGCCAGTGACGCGCTATAGTTAATTTAGCTACACTTAGTATAATCGTTATGATGCCTCTGTGGCGTTGTTGTACAGTAATCGGTAGCATATTCAATAGGTATTGTTTAGGGCATAAGGACATAGACAAGCCGGTACAGTGAGAGATCAGTCTGCTAACTTTCCCCCAGAAGGTGGCAAGGAGCGGACATTGCCAGAAAATATGAAGAATGGATCCAATACTGGTACCACAGCGCCAACACATACCGGACTGTCCGGGTATATAAGCTAATCGATTCGGGGTCAGATACCATCTAAATAAAAGTTTAAGATGTGATTCCCGTAAGTTAGTGCTCCTAGTGTATTTATATACCGTTTCAGTGGCGTAGAACCAGTCTTCCTCAGATGAATTGAGCGACAAGTCTTTGTCCCACCTGATCATATAAGGCAGTTTCTTAGTGGGGTTTGCAGTTAACAAACTGTCATAACACAAAGACAAAGGTTTTTTCATAACTTTTTTACCTAAGCATAGTCTGTGAAAGGCCGTAATATCCGTCGTCGCAAAGGAGGAAATACCTCGTTGAGTCAGTGCATGTTTTACCCTAAGGTACGTGAAGCAGTCGCTAGCGGGAAGGGCAAACTCACGTGTCAGATCCGGGAATGGTTTGATAGCGGTGGCCGTAAAGAGCTGGTTTATATGTGTGAGCCCTAATTGGAACCATCGGTCAAGATTCAGGTCCTGGATAGTGCGGGATAGATAGCGCAGCGGAGCTAAACTAAGCAGCGGGAAAGGTTGTAAAAGTGGTCTTCCCCATAAACGCCATGCCATAAGTGAAAGGGAAGTGGATGGTAAGATACCCTCCAACTTTTGGTGTGGGAGCGTCGCAAACCACATCAGGTCATGAACTCGAAAAGGGGCTGTATAGGCATTTTCCATCCGTAGCCATAAGGGGGTTTCACCCTGGGACATAGAGGACAGCAACTGAGCCAATAAGGCCGCCCTATAATACGCTGTAACATTTATGAAGCCCAGACCCCCCTTCGTCTAGTCGCGTTAATTGTGGAGGCTGAAATGCGTGGGGGCCTCCCCTTCCATATGTGTGCGTGCAGCATTTTTTGCATGCGAAGCAACATGTGGGCCGGGATGAAAACTGGGATGTTCCTAAAAAAGTAGAGAATCTGGGGTAAAATACACATTTTCAAAGCTGCCATTCGTCCCATCCAAGAGACCTCCAGGGCATGCCAGGAGGTCAATTGGGAGGAAATAGAGTTCACTAGAGGGTTATAATTAAGTTTAAGGATAGAGCCCCTGGATTTGGTGAGTGAGATACCCAAATATTTTAAAGAGGTTGTTCTCCAGTCAAATGGGTACAGGCCCCGTAAGGTGGAGAGAACTAGATCATCAACATGTAGGGGTAGTGCCTGTGTCTTGCTCACATTATTTTTATAGTAGGAGACCAGGCCATAGGAGTTAAGCTGGCGCATCAGAGCCGGTAGAGAAGTTTCAGGGGAGGTAAGGAAAATTAAAATATCGTCAGCAAACATAGCTAATTTATGGACTCCATCTGGAGTGGAGATGCCAGATATAGAGGAGTCTCGCCTAATCCGCGCAGCTAACGGCTCCAATGCCAAAACAAAGATGAGTGGGGAGAGAGGGCATCCCTGTCGGGTACCGTTAGTAATGGAGAATGAGGATGAAAGAAACCCAGACGCCAGTACTTTTGCTGTCAGGAAGGAATATAGACTCATGATACTGTTAATAAATAGTGCAGGAAAACCAAATACTGCTAATGCCTTGCGCATATAGTCCCAATGTAGGCGGTCAAATGCCTTCTCGGCATCCAGTGCCAAGAGGAGTCCCTTCATATTGGTCCTGTAGGCAATGTCAATTATATTATAAAATCGTCGGGTATTGTCGCATGTTTGTCTACCCGGTATAAACCCGGTCTGCTCCGCCGAAATCAGGAGGGGAAGCAGAGGTGCTATTCTAGACGCCAACAGCTTAGCGTACAGCTTAGCATCCACATTTAATAATGAGATAGGACGGAAATTCGCACAGCTCGTCGGGGGTTTGCCAGGTTTAGGTAACGTTATGATAGTAGCTTGAAGCATTTCTGGGGGTATTACACCTGTGTTTTTGATGTGATTGAAGACTCTTGTGAGAGTCGTTATTAAAATATCTGCGAAGGTCTGATAATATAGATTCGAGAAACCATCCGGTCCAGGGGCTTTATTCCTTGGGAGAGCCTTAACGGCCCTATGCACCTCCTCCTCTGTGAACGGAACCAGCAAATCTGCCGCTTGCGAACGGGATAAGGAAGGGAGGCTTGCATCCTGAAGAAATCGAATTATCTCATCTGGGTCCGGGTCGTGGGTTGTCGGGTCCGATTTTAAATTATATAAAGAGGCGTAAAAGTCAGCAAACTTCTCCGAGATTTTAAGCGGGTTATAAATCCTGTCCCCCCCCTCATCTAATAAATAAGATATCTTATTTTGGAGTCTTTTAGATTTTAATTTAGATGCCAATAACCGGCCAGCTTTGTTGCCTTGGGTATAATGATTGTAATTTAAGCGTCGTATGGCCCGTTCAGAGGACTGCAATGTCAGGTGAATTAAATCCCGTCGAAGGGTCGTTAATCGAGATAGGAGGTCATATGTGGGATTCGTTTTATGTTGGGATTCCAAGTCAGATATTTGCCGCTGTAAGGAGGTCGTCTGGGCATTCAGGGCCTTTTTCCGTGCAGCCCCTCTCTGAATCAAATGTCCCCGCACCACTGCTTTATGCGCCAACCAAGCAGACGAAATGGCCACTATGTCTGTCACATTTAATACGAAGTATTCCCGTAACACCGCCGATGTTTCAGAGACATCAGCACCTCTCACTATAAGTGAGTCATTTATTTCGCCAGGTTCCCAACCCCCTAGCCGGGTAGTCAGCCTCAAAATCCAACGTTATGGGAGCATGGTCGGACCACGTTATAGAGCCAATACAAGCAGCTAGGAGTCGAGGGACAGTAGAACCATGTATCAGACATAAATCAATTCGACTGTAAGATGAGTGAACTGGTGAAAAAAAGGTGAAATCTCTAGTCGAGGGGTTAATAATTCTCCATGCATCATATAAGTCAGAGGAGCGCAAAAAATCATTTAGCTGGCGGCTAGAGGGGGGCTGTTTGCAAGGCTGTGTGCGGTTCTGGCCCGGCCGTGTGTCCACAACCGAGTCAGGCACACAGTTAAAGTCTCCACAGAGGAAAAGGGTTCCCTCCAACATATTCTTAATTTTACCATAAGCTTTTTTCAGAAAACATACTGGGTTGACATTAGGCAAATACACATTAGCAACAGTTATGGGGAGTTCATTCATAGTGCCCACCAAGATCAAAAGGCGACCCATTGGGTCTGCATATTGGTTTGAGCATTTAAAGACCCAATCTTTATGAAAAAGGATTGAGACACCCCTAGACTTCGTCTGGGCAGTAGAATGAAAAGATACAGGGTACATGGCAGATTGTAAGTGTGGGGTGCGCATAGCACTAAAATGCGTCTCCTGCACGCAAACTATCGCCGGTTTATGTTTATGTAAATCGCGAAACAGAGCATGTCTTTTAAACGGAACATTCAGCCCCCTAACATTCATCGAGAAAATCCGAAACTGAGGCTTACTCATGATTAATTAACCACAATGATATAACATGCATGGTAGGATTATACATGACGAAGGTGAGGCATGGGGAGTATGAAGGCCAGGACCATAAGAGCATATCGCAGACATAGGAAAAAATAAAAATAAAAAATAAATAAAAGGTAAAGAGACTAAAAAGGAAAAAACGCAAAACAAATAGCGCTGCATCATGAAAATACAGCAGAAATGAGTCATTCCAAGTGGCAATAAAGAAAAAAGGGTAAATTATCAGCTGAGGAGACTCAAACGGAGGACGAGGGGACGCTCGCTACACAGAGCTCAATGCGAGGCCCAAGCACTGAACCATAATGAAAAAGAAAAACATAGGGTCCCGAGGCAAACATATAAAGGAACCACTTCCGCCGTAAAGGTAACTGTCCAGGGATCTGAACAGTTAAAAAGCGACAGGGAAGGAGACACCCATCACTTAGGCCGGACTCTGTGCCATTCTGGAGAGACTTTGATCGGTGATGAGGAAGGCTCACGCGGAGGTGAGAAATCCGCCAGAATATTCCACTCTTTCAAACATTGTAATCCAGTGGCGACATCAGGAACAACATGCAGGGTACCCTCCTTCCATATCAGGAGCTTCGTAGGGAACCCCCATCTGTACGCCAATTTGTGATTGCGGAGGATCTTGGTGAGGGAGGAGAACTCAAGGCGCTTAGACATGGTCGAAGCCGACAAATCAGCGAAGAACAGGATCTCAGCATAAGGGGCAGATAAAGGCATGGACTTCCTTGACGCCGACATCAGAGCCTCCTTAATATGAAAAAAGTGCACCCGAATAATAACATCCCGGGCCACCGACGTAGGCAGGTTTTTTGCTCGTGGGAGACGATGCGCTCGATCCAGAAGAAGGTCTTGTGACGTAGCCTCAGGTAGCAAAGTTTGGAACAGTTCCAGTAGGTATGGGTGTAATTCCGCTAGGGTGACCGCTTCAGAAATTCCCCTGATTCTAATATTATTACGCCGTGAGCGATCTTCGATGTCAGCCAGTTTAAGTGCCAGAGATTCATGGGCTGCTTGCAAAGCCTGATGTCGGTCTACCAGATCGTTGTGGGCCAAGCATAAGTCATCCGCCTTGGATTCCAATGCATCTGTTCGCTCACCCAAATCCAGAACGTCCCGGCTCAGTTCCTGCAGCGCTCCTTTGATGTCAGCTTGTATGGTTGAACGCAGTTCCTGCAGCATGGCATGTAACCTGCTCTCTGAGGGTGGCGACGATTCAGAGAGGCCAAGCGAAGCCGAGGGCGACGTGTCCGGGTCATGGGCCAGCGCAGGCTGCGGAGATCCACCAACTTGGGCCTCCTTACTACAGTCCTTCCGAGCCGATTTTGGGGCCTCCAGGGCTCGCTGTGCCTTAGGAGGTGCCATCTAGGGCATAGAGTAAGTTCCCCCACTTGTGGTTGAAAAGATATTGCCTCGGATATACCCCTTAGATGCCGTTGGATTGATAAAGATTCAGCGCAGGTTGCATGCTCTAGATAGCGATCAGGCGTTTATGTTAGCCAAATAGCTGAAGGCCCTTCGACAAGTAACCCGACACATCCGGTCCGAGTCGTCGAACAGTGCTCCGGTATATGTCCGCAGCGGGTGGAGTCGACGGTCCGGCGTTCCCACCGTGCAAAATGTTGATTGGAGCCGCCATCTCTTATCTTCTTTAGCAGCCTACATACAGGGGAGGCTCTAAACTTTGTGAGGCCTTAGGCAAACCTTAAACCTGAGGCCCTACCGACACCCATAAAAGAAAAAATGCAAGGGATACAAAATTAAAAGTATAAATTACATGTTTTAAGACAAACCATAAATCCTATGATCTAATAATTCAAAGCTTTCAGAAATATACTAACTTCATACACACACATTACTGTGCGTTTTATTGTTCTGAAGCTCAAGATTAACTCTGAGTGGATCACAGAATCCACAGCAATAAAACTCACATTAATGTGCGGTGAGTGCAAGTGCGATTGCTGTGGCGCTTGTGACATGCTCAAACAAACCATATATTCAGAGCAGTGTTTCTCAAACCTGGCCTCGGGACCCTCAACCAGGCCAAATTTTGCAGATCACCTTGGGGAAATGCAGACTGAATCTTGCAATCAGTGAGCAGCAAATCATATCGCCTGTGCTGAGCTTCAGCTATCTGGAAAACCTGGCCTGTTAGGGGGTCCTGAGGACAGGTTTGAGAAACACTGTTCTAGAGTATAATGGGGTTTCTGGGGGATTTTTTTCTGGGGAGGGGTGTTTTTACCTCTCAAAATTATCAGAGAATGTGTACCACTTGTCAGCCCAGGGTCGAACATACAGGCAGCCTGGTATCACCACCGGTCACTCTTCCACTAGAGTGGGACCTGTACACTGGAGAACTGCTGGGGAGTTCAGGGATTGGAAGGGAGATGACCCATCAGATTGTGCCGACAGACTCATTGGCTGACCGCCATCTTGGGGTACCCATTGGCCAGGCCCAGGCTGCAGCCTAGGAAAGCTAGAGGCAGCTGCGCCAGGAAAACCTCACCAAGATGGTGGCGAAGATGGCAAACCTCATCCCCGTCCAAGTCATTGATGGGGATTTGTATGTTTCGCAACACCCACCCTCACTTCAGTGCCTGGGCCTAGGAAGCTTCAATATGGGCCCCTCATCTACGGCAGGCAAGTTAGGCAGCCACAATGCCTCCCTTAGAGCGAGGCCTTAGGCAGCCGCCTAACCTAGTTAGAGAGCTGCCTCTGCATACACAGCAACATAACAGACACTCTGCAACCTTAGCTAAAAATCAATTCCTCCAGCTTCGATACTGTAGAAGCTATACCACATCTGTAAAGTAAAACCTTTGCTAAAAGTTTGGTAAATGTTGCGTCATAGTAAAAATCCACAAAATGATAACAGGAGAAACAACTTAAAATTTATGGGCTCCAGGAGCCCGTCGTCATGGTGGCACCTGAAACGAGCCAAGGTCGGGGCCATATTTGGGAATGGATTGATAGCCCAGAATGCAGGAGTTCTACTGGCTGCATAACATACATACTGGCAAACCACTCAACACACAGGAGGAAGGGCAAGGGTCAAGGAGAAAACCAAAACACAGGCACCCAGTAGCATACAAGGAAACCCTAATCTGAATACTGGTCGTTAGATTAATAAAACTCAATATTCCTATTCAGATTTACCCGACAAGCAAATTAGATCTCTGTTGCAGTCTTATCATGCAAAGGCTTGGCGCACTGCTACGTTAGCTAACGGAGATATATTAAGATATCGCACACAGGTTTTGTTCAAATATCTGACATTCCTTTGTTAACTCAGCTCTTTATAGAAGATATGACATACAATAAAGCTCACATTTACAAACCAATAGAATTGTCTCGACACATATAATTTCCCATGGTTAAACCCACAAAACTATTATTCAATCTGACAGGACAAATCATTTTTTTTTTCTATTCTGCCCCGCAACAAGGGGTGTGGGGGTCTCTTTCTACAGGCTGTAACTGTTTACAATTAAAATACCTAAATTTCAGGAGCAAGAATTTTAAACTAAGCTAAGGGGGCATGTCAACTAAGGTAAGCTTTCATATGTGCTTAAGATACAAGGAATTAAAAATAATTATTTTACATAGATGGCTGTGTCTAAACTAAGGGTATGTACAGTACTTCTGTGTGAAGCACATAGAAATAGAACAAGAGAAGCAAATCCAGAAACGTAGTAAAATAACAAAAGCTGAAGTTAGGAACCAGATCAGATTTTTAGACAGAACCATAACAGATACCCCTACAATGCCAGGAGTTGGAGCTGGAATAGAATGCCATACGAAACCAGGAATCCAAGCCAAAATGGGTAATCATGCAATGCCAAGAGTCCATACACAGTAGGAGCAGAGAGCGCAAGGGTAAATACAATAGAATAGTCAGGAAGCCAAGCCAGGGGTCATACACAGTATATCAGATATAGACACAGAAACACACTGTTCAGGATAAACCAAAAATAAAACAAATGGCAATGACAAGACAAATGGACTAACAGACAGACAAGGGAAACCAGGGAACCAAAAATAAACTGAACAAAACAAACAAAGGGCAAGCAAGAGAGTACTACTAGGAGCAGATAGACCCTTATGACAGAGTCCTACTGTATGGGAGAGGCTGGCTTTTATTGGGTGTAGACCAGTGCAATGGGCTAGGTGGCCAGAGACCTGGAAGGCTATAGGAAAATCCTGGAGCTTAAGACTGAGAGGGAACGACCAGACAGTGGTAAGAGCCAGCCCGGGTAAGCTCACCTATAGGGTTTAGGGCTGGTAACATGACAACCATAGAGCTCAATTGAGTGAAGCCTGACCTTGCAGGGGAAAGGTTGCACCTGCACTGCGACCACAGAACTACTCCAGGAGCAATATGTTCTCAGCATTCTGCCGCTTGTGTCCAGAGGAGGCAGCTCTTTGTGACCAGAGGAGGCGGCAGTTCGTGCTGCTCTGTGCATTGTGGGATCATATGCAAGTTTGAGATTTAATGATTATTTTAAAGTGTTAAGTGAATTTCAAAACCAGATTCATAGAATACCAAGAAAAAAGTACAAGCTATGTTGAAATAGTTTAACGGCTTGAGCCGTTACTTTACCAGGTCAGTTGGGATAAGGCTCACGTTGTTTTAAAGGAGCAACTACATTTATGGTGTGTTAAATTAGTTATATGCCTTAGCCTTCTGCTCTCTCAGCTACTATTTGTCCCACTTTCTGAACCTCGAGCTTCATGAAAGGACCTTCTACGGTACCCAACATATTATATGTACTGTAGATATGTATGTGCACTGCTATAAAATTATACACAAGACAATTTTCTTTTACAAACCCAATGCTACACTTCCCCGAGTAACTACCAGTGGTACTGTTAATATAACAACAAGTATTCGCCTGATATTAAGGTGTCGTATCACGGTATACAAAGTTGATGTTATCAAATATATAGTCTAGATTTTTTTGTGCACCATTTAATTTGCCTTTTATTCACCAGACTTTCAGCGAATACATGAAGATATCCCACAAAAAGTCTAATCTAGTAAATTTAGGGAACAAACGCTCACAGGAAAACCATTATTGTTTCAAACAGCAAACTTTCAGAACAACATTCTTCGCATCCGAGAATTCTGGCCTTGAACATTCCCCAGGACCTGAATCATGTGATAATAAAAAGAGAAGCAGAATTTAGAAATTACATTCTATTTATTGAAAAACCTCTACCTGTAATAAATGACAGATGACAGTAATGTGCTTAAATTATAGGAAAGGCCTTTGTAGGTGGTAATAAAACACAGATCCCATGGTGCTACTAATGCATGTACTATAAAGTGTCCAAACTGTCATCTTAATGTGGGTCTCCTAAAGAAAGTGATTGCATTTATAAAAACATTATATATATTACCTGCGCAACGGCTGAAAATGTCATTGTTTTTACAGCTTTACTCTTTGGGTACATATGGGCTTTACCCAATTTCAGGCTATACACATTATGGGCACTATTACAATCTTAAGGCTAGCGCTCAGATATGGGAGTGTTAACACTAGGTTAAGTGCCGTTAACGCATGCCCCCCATATTACAACCATCGCACAAACAGAAAAAACACCAAAAAACAGTGAGTGCATCAGTGATTGCACTCACTTCCGTGAGCTTACTGTACTTTGCGCTGCCTATACTTAACATGGGGAGCGCAATTAGTAATTAGTGTTAGGATTAGAATTAAAGATGTGCATTAGTGTCGGAAAAATTCTGAATTTGGATTGAAATTTGATAGTTCGTAGTTCGGAAGTACTTCCGAATAACGAATCAATATATACCATTTTCGTTTAGAATTTGTATTGTAACGAATTTATTTAGTTTTAGACCGTGTCATCATCGTAAAAGAAAAATTTGATCAATTGATATCAACTATTGAATTTGAAATAAACTATCAAATTGATAGCAACTATTGAATTGATCTTAATTTACAAGTAATAGTCAGCAAAGGACTTTAAACAAATTGATTTTGTTTCACTGTTTAATTTGACTCGCATACTAAATCTGTGACACAGCTTAAACCTTTTCTTTTAACAGCAAAATATAATTGGGGTTTTATTTATTGATCCAAAATGCAAAATGATATCAACTATTGAATTGATATATGAAATTCAAGTCAATTCAAAATTTCAAATCGATCCAAAACGAAAAACGAAATGAAGTTCGTTACGAAATTCCGAAAACGAAATGTAAAAACGTAACGAAACGAAACGAAACGAAATTAATTTTTCAGCCATGCACATCCCTAATTGGAATCCTAACAATAACTAGCACACCGATGTGATAACTAAAAAGATAACCACAGCTTGAAGCCGGTGCTAAAATACCGCTTCAACAGAATCAATTGGCACCAACTGAAACCCTCTCAAAAAACAGATACTCACCTCTCATCCTGCAGCTCAAACGGTGGCTTGATCTGCTGCCTCTGGCAGCAGAGTGAGACTGGGGACAGATAATCTCCAGTCTCCCTCCACGACCCTGAAAGATCTCGCAGCCCGGCAGCACAACCCTCCATGGAGTCCTATGAACTACAGGAGGTGATACGGTGGTGTGGAAGTGTTGCCGTGAGTATCAGGCAGGGCGAGTGCTGCGTTACGGGGCAGGCTGCTGAATCAGCACCTGCCCCGTAATACAGCCACAAAACGGGGACGCCACGGGGAAACCTGCAGGTTTTCCTCGTTAGCGTCCCTGTTATAGCAACTACTTTTTAATATAGCCAAATATACAGGTATATATATCCTTACATAGAATTCTTTATAGGACCTTCATAGTAGATTTTTAAAATGAACACAATTACAAGGATCATATTTAAAAAGCGTGTTCCAGTTTGACTAGTGCCTCTCGTGCCTCAATTACACCCTTCTGCAGTTTTAACAATCTTAAATTCTTTTCTACACTTTGGATGTCAAGGTCACCGGTCAAAACGTAAAGGAAAAACAAAAAAACACAAAAAAAAATAAAAGAAGAGAAAGAAAAATTAAAGCAAGAAACCCTCATTCGTCTAAAGACTTTGTGGAAATGATTATCCAATTAGCAGAGGTGGCCAAATCACGCAGCTCTCCAAAGGGCGGTCCAGCTCCCTGTTCATTTTCCCCAGCTCTCTATGAACTTGCGCGATGTAATTCAGCTCCAAACAGTTTTCTCATCACTGCTAATTATACTAATACATCTAAACGCCTCTTACAAAATGCATGAACCCTTTAAGCCGCCTCATTATAATGGGATATAATCTTTTGCCTGAATATATATCAACCCTCTTATCTCCACCGCCTTTTTTTTTTTCCTGTACACTTCTCTCATCTGTGCTCAGTGGATTGCAAGCTTTGAAAAATAAACAGACCATGTTTGAGCTGCCAAACACTTCCCCTCCTCATGTTTAGAGTGCAAGCTATTAGCCAACGGTCTGCTTTTAGTTTCTGCAAATACTCTGGTTAGTAATTATTCTATGCCGTGCCGCCGACCATATGGAACTTAAGGAAAGTACCGTATCGCCCTTAATCACTCCAACATCGTTTACACTTTTTTTTTTTTTTTTAATCAAAAACATGTCCTGTCCCCCCCCCCAAACCGCCAATGAAAAGATATATAAATCAATTTCTCTTTCTCGCTTCGATGTGTGTAAACTTGTGACATTTTTTTCTCTCTCTTCGGAAGAAATTCTTTAAATAGCAAATGGTCCATGCAGTAATGTGCAAAAATGAGTTATACAAACTGAAAGACGGGGTGTAAAAAAGGAGCATAGTCTGGGACTAAAATAAAGACAGATTTTATGGTATTTATGTCAGTTAATTTAACTGCTGGTAGGGGCTTCGGTGGTAACGCAAGTTAGTTCCAGTGTTTAACCTTGCAGGATTAATTCCTGCTATATGACATCCGTGCTTTATCACTCGCTCCTTGGGAAGACAGTTATCTCATTAGCTGGAATTTAATGAAATGCAAGGATACACTTCTTAATTTCTTAGATTACTATAACACAAATCGATTGTAAATCTTTGCCCGGGGGACCTTTAAGCAGTCACCTGTTTCAGGCGCTCAGAGAGGGTGGGCGAGCAGCTGAAATCTGGCCATAGGTACATAAACTGGCAAACTCTGATCATTCCATGCTTTCAATGGGATGGGGTGGGGGGGGGGCTAGTGGCTTTTGGTTAATGTTCAAGCGTCTGAAAACTAGAGAATGTAACTGGTTATTAGACAATTGGAAAATGTAAACAATATAATATTAATATAGATAAAATCTCCAGACTACCTCATCCATAGCAAGATAATTCTTAACATATCTAGGTTGTTGCAGATTTGATTTTTTTTTTTATAGATGCAAATTTGCAATTTCACGATGAAAAACGTTATCGTTGCAAAATACAGTTCCCTCATCCTATAACCACCGATCCCAGACCTGCACATTACTTGTAGTGCCACAATACAAAAAGAAAGTGTCTCAATCATCATTTTCCTACAGAGCACCGCAATTATGTAATAACCTCCCAGACGCCATCAAATCTTTCCCCAGTCTAAAGTCACTTAAGGGATCTCTATAAACATACCTCGATATAGAATGCACCTGTGATTATATTTCTTACATATTTATTTTCTGTGTTAATCTATGTGTTATTTTTAATATCTTGTATTTTATTACTTTGTATTTATGTAACGACTGTAACAATTCAATGTTCTTGAACCCAGGACATACTTAAAATGAGAGAAATCTCAACGTATCCTTCCTGGTAAAATACTTTATAGAGAAGGGGCTACTGACTGAGGAAGACTAAGGGCGAAACGCGTTTCAGTGTAACTCAAGTTTGTTTTACTATATACCTTATTGATATCTTAATAATTTTGTATTAATCGATTTAAATAACATTACATATATCTGTGAACATGCTACTATAAATTCTTGCTACTGATTCCTTAAAATAAAAGAAACCTACCGGGGAGAAAATTTCACCCCCAGGAGAGAGTGGACCACAAGGAAAACATCTATGGAAAGACCAGTAGACGAAGATGCTGCCATCTAAACATAAGTGCCCCAATTTTCATGTTTAATCACAATACTGCCGAGTGCCTGCTGTGTTAGTGTTTTGGTCACAACACGACCCATTAACCATTTTAATAACATTGATATAATTAGGTGCGCTGGGAATGTCTTTATTTTTGTAAATAAATATGGCAAACATTGATTATATGAATAATAGTATGAAAATCCAATTAACTGTATTTTTTTCTTGCCTGTTACTATAGGTTAGTGGATGGATATTCAATCATCACCCAGTTGAGGTGATAGTATTAGTCGAATGTGGCATCAGAATAGTCCAGGACACCACCTTGGCAGAGAATATCCATTGAATGGTTCCCTTAGATTTTTTTTTACTATAGCTGGCCCTTTCTAGACACATGCAGATGATCTCTCTGCTTTTGTAAACATTAATTCATTAGGTTATAATGTTACACCTATACATGCAGATTCAAAGCCTTGACATGTGAGATTACTATAGAATACTAAAGTGTAAATGTTTTACCCCTGATTTGTTTTGCATTGAAAAACACTAGAGGAAAAAGGGCTAATGGTACCAAAATCAACTACAAGTAACTGGTGAACAAGACTAAGGCTACGGTCAGACCAGCCTCCTGGCGTCCGTCACAGCATTGTGATGCCTCAATGGGGCCGGCCACACGCTGTAACGGGTGTGCTGCAGACATTCTGAAAACCTCCCAGTTGAAGCACTACGACGCTTGTTCGACAACGCTGCAAAGCACGATTCTCCATAGAAGGATCGAGCCTTGCAGCGCTGAGCGCTCTACCTGCACTCAGCGTGGTGGCCAGACGGGTGTCAATGTCCACTCTCACGGATGTTCCTTCCACTCTGCAAAACTGTCATCTGACCCCGGCCTAAATACACATCAGATCCAAAAAAAACAACACCGAGGCCAAGCGCTCCATTGCTGGTTATTTAATCTGGAAATGGTGCAACGTTGCAGCTGCCTTCGCGTCCTTTGTCAAACTGAATACAGCTGATACATTGGTCCATTCTCATGATTAAATGCCCAGTTGAGGTGCCTGATACCTATGTCATTTTTTTGGATCGTGTGCTGGGCTGACTGTCCCCCACCCCCCCAGGACTGTGAGCACCCTGAAACTTTTCCTTTATCTTAATTGCACACTTTCCAGATAAACGGTCGCTTAGACATGGTCACACAACTAAGGTTTTGTGATTTTTAAATCTAAGTGGCACGGTGATAAAGCGCTGGTAAATAATTTAAACCTAGCCCAAACAAGAGGACCACAAGCGTGAGGTTCAAAGACATTGAAGATACACAGATGCCAAGACTCACGAGTGGTCCTCTTGTTTTGGCTAGGTATTATCTGGTTTAGGTTCACTTATTACCAAATTATGGACAGTTGTAATGGGGGCTCTATGTTGGTGTCTTTGAGACCACTTTGACTAGGAGCTGACCAAGACCCAGCCGTGTCTCCCTCTCGGTAAGCGTTAAATAACGGTGTGCACTGTCTTAAAGTAGCCAGGTAACGTCATTTCATTATATCTCTTGCCTTATCAAGTAGGACAGAAGCATTATGGTGCCTTCTGAAGATAAAGGAGCATTTGGAGGCTCCGGACACAGATCATTAACAATGTAATTTACATGGAATTACTGCCATACTGCTTCTGTCATTTCACGAGTCTTGTTACCACCATAGAACCGTAAATGCATGGGTTCCAACTCACTGGCAAAGAAGAGTTCCTAGTCGGTGCTTAACACTTTCATTGACAGATTATCAATATGGCATTCCTAGGTATCTGAAACCATCTGGATTCTCCTTTAAGAGAAAAGGTAGTCTTAAACGATATGCACAATCTACGACCACAGCAGGAAACCACTATAAATACTTGTATTATGATGGTAGAGAGGGACCAAAAGGCCCACGTGTTCCGTCTTCATCCCATGATCTCTACACCAAATGCAACTCCTAAATAAGCATTTTTTTTATAAGTTGTTGTAGTATACCTTTTGATTTTTCCCTCATATCTTATAAAATCTTCTAGAAAACAAAGGAACGGTGTGGTAAAATCAGCACCGTGAGCTTTAAAACTTTACTAGGACTGATTAAGCTGACATTGCGGTCGGCAAAACGCGTATCCCCATCTATATTTTATATACGTAGTATGATCATGAGAGCTCTTTTAATTTTTGCACATTAATAAATTGTACAATCTTTATTTTAAAAAACTGGCAGTGTTTATTCCTTTCCCTTAAGCCTCCGTCACAGATTTGATATCAGCCGCAGCATGGCTGAGAACCACATGGCTTGAGGTTCAAAGACATTGAAGATACACAGATGCGAAGACCCACTACTTGAAACGAGAAGAGATTCGCCATAAAACAAATATTTCTAACACTAGGGCTGGGGGTCAGACGAGCGGTAGTAAGAGCGGAAGGAATGTCCGCGAGAGTGGACGTTCCTCCCACTCAACACCCATCTGGCCACCTCGCTGAGCGCTCAGCGCTGCAAGGCTTGATCCTCCTATGGAGGATCGTGTTTTGCAGCCCCGTCAATGCACTTCCAAGCGCTTTGACAGGGAGGCTTGCTGCATGGACACAGCACGGCGGTTGTTGCGCGCGCATTTCATGCACGCACAACAGTGTGTGGCCGGCCCTGTCGCATCATCACAACACTGTGACGGACGCCGGAAGGCTCGTCAGTACAGGCGCACATATGTGTATGATGTCTATATGCTATTAAGATTAATATACGATACCCGGGTAACAAATAAGTATTGCGCTTTATGAAAATCCCCGGTTAGTGCGATTTTATAAAATCTGCTGGGGTTTTCCTGGGACTTGAATTTTTTTTGTTGTGCCGGATAAAGGAGTCTGAATGCACTTACGTATTGATTTAACATCTCTTTTTCAAAAAAAGAGCATTGTCCAGGGATATTGGGGTGGAAAAAAGTATAAAGCATGTATCAATCAGGGTAAAGCATTTATCAATTAGCCATATATCTGGAGACCGTGCTGCAAGAACAATTCACAGGGGTAGAAAAGTGGATCGCAGATAAACTTTTTCTAAATACTGACAAAACTGTTACAATGCTCTTTGGAACAGCACCAAAACTACATAAATTGCAATTGCCCCATCTATGTGTTAGGACAAGATCAAATGACACATTGACTACAGTCACTTCTCTCAAATATCTAGGTATGTGGTTAGATCCAAATCTATCCTTTGGCCCCCACATCGAAAAACGCTCATCTAAACTTTACCCCAAACTAGGTGCCCTGTACAGAAACAAATCCTGCCTGAGCCCCACGGTAAGAAAGCAGATTGTACAACAAATGCTTATGCCGGCTATTGAATACGGAGATGTAGTGTATGCAGCCGCCCCGCAAACACACCTTCAGAAACTTACTACATTGTATAACTCATTCTGCCACTTTGTGCTACAAAGTAACTACATTGTGACATGTTAAAAGAACTAAACTGGCCATCGCTGGAATCTAGACACACCCTTAACCTTTCCAACCTGGTGTTTAAGAGCTTTTCTGGGAAGCTGCCACCCTACCTGAATATGCTGCTTCCCCCAGCAGTTCCCTTTATCCTATAACCTCCGATCCAGGACCGGCACCTTACTTGCAATACCACAATACAAAAAGAATGTGGCTCGATCCTCATTTTCCTACAGAGCACCGCAAATATGGAATAACCTCCCAGACACCATCAAATCTTCCCCCAGTCTAAAGTCACTTAAGAGCTCCCTATTAACATACCTTAATACAGAATGCACCTGTAAACATGTAACATAATGAAAATATTTCCAACATATTTATTTATCTGTTAATCTGTATATTTGTTTTTGTGTTAATATTTTGTATTTCTGTAACCATGTTCTTCAACCCAGGACATACTTGAAAATGAGAGAAATATCAATGTATTCTTCCTGGAAAAATTCTTTATAAATAAATATATGCATGTCTGTTTAGATTTATTTTTTCTCCTTTAATTTATGTTGTAGAGGAATCCTCTCGAAAGCTTGTCTTTTAAATGTAACGTTAGTCCAATAAAAAAAGGTATCACTACACTACATTATACTCGTGATATATATATATTTCATAACTTTAAAAACAAGCATTGATCAGTATCACCTGAAAATTAAAACATTTACAGTTGTGTTCAAAATTATTCAACCCCCAATGCTGTAAAGGGTTTTAGGGAATTTAGTGTACATTTGTAATTGTATTCAGAATGAAATCCTACAAGGACTTTTTAAAGAACCATATGCAACTAAAATGACATCAATTGGTTTTGTAATACAGTAGTAAATGTTTCTTTTGTGAATTCTTCATTGACACAATTATTCAACCCCTTAAAGACTACCACTCTGAAGAACAGAGGTTCATTCAAGTGTTTTCAATCAGGTATTGAAAACACCTGTGGATGTCACGGAGCAGCAATAAAGCATAATAAGCACCAATTAGGCAGCTTTAAAATGACTGTGATACTCAGCTCCTTCTAGACATTTACTGGTGTGGTTACAAACATGGTGAAGTCAAGAGAATGGTCCAGGAAGAGAAGAGAAGAGGTGATTACTCTTCACAGGAAGGGCAATGGCTATAAGAAGATTGCAAAGATGTTAAACATACCAAGAGAGACCATAGGAAGCATCATTTGCAAATTCAAGGCAAAGGGCACTGTTGAAACGCTACCTGGTCGTGGCAGAAAGAAGATGCTGACTTCGACTGCTGTGCGCTACCTGAAGCGTAGAGTGGAGAAAAGTCCCCGTGTGACTGCTGAGGAACTGAGAAAAGATTTGTCAGATGTGGGTACTGAAGTTTCAGCTCAGACAATACGGCGCACACTGCGTAATGAAGGCCTCCATGCCAGAACTCCCAGGCGCACCCCCTTGCTGTCTCCAAAGAATAAGAAGAGTCGACTGCAGTATGCCAAAAGTCATGTGGACAAACCACAGAAGTTTTGGGATAGTGTTCTGTGGACTGATGAAACAAAATTAGAACTGTTTGGGCCCATGGATCAACGCTATGTTTGGAGGAGGAAGAACAAGGCCTATGAAGAAAAGAACACCTTGCCTACTGTGAAGCATGGCGGGGGGGTCAATCATGCTTTGGGGCTGTTTTGCTTCTGCAGGTACAGTGAAGCTTCAGCGTGTGCAAGGTACCATGAATTCTCTTCAGTACCAGGAGATATTGGATGACAATGTGATGTAGTCCATCACAAACCTGAGGCTTGGGAGACGTTGGACCTTTCAACAGGACAATGATCCCAAGCATACCTCCAAGTCCACTAGAGCATGGTTGCAGATTAAAGGCTGGAACATTTTGGAGTGGCCATAGCAGTCACCTGACTTAAATCCGATTGAGAACCTCTGGTGGGACTTAAAGAAAGCAGTTGCAGTGCGCAAGCCTAAGAATGTGACTGAACTGGAGGCTTTTGCCCATGACGAATGGGCGAAGATACCCGTAGATCGCTGCAAGACACTTGTGTCAAGCTATGCTTCACGTTTAAAAGCTGTTATAGGCTGGGGTCAGACGAGCGTGATTTCTACGGACTGTACGTGCGTGCAGTACGGACATCGTCAGTACGGATGACGCAGTAGTGGTCACACAGTCCGTTTTTTCACTGAAGTTATTTTTTGACGGATGTAGGAGGGGAAAATAAATTACAATGAAAAAACATTCTGTCCGTCAAAAATGCTGGACGTATAAATGCAGTCCGTCTGACCATGCTCCATCACTCACACACAAAGCTATGCAGACGTTGTGGACGCAGCGCACTCCGCACGTCCGTTCTAGCAGTATTACGTTCTTGCCTAACCTGCGTCCGTTTGCCGCGGCCGTTGTGCGTCCGCAGTTCAGTGCGGACGTACTTCATGTGTCAGGCTCCAATGGACTTTCTTTCATGCTATCACGGACGTACTTTTAGGCGCAATCACGGACGTGAACACTACGCTCGTCTGACACCAGCCATAACTGTAAAAGGATGTTGTACTAAGTACTAAGATTGAATGTCACTTGGGGGTTGAATAAAACTGATAATGATGTGAGCACAGAAAAGACATTTGTGGTTATTTCATTATAAATGTTATGTTATATTTGTCTGACCTACACGTGCCTCTTTGATTTAATTGTAAGCAAGATGACTGAATGATCAAAATCAATGTCAAACTGGCCAAAACACTCAATTTCAGTGGGGGTTGAATAATTTTGAACACAACTGTACATATGAAAAAAACTTGTAATATTGTAAAATATACAAAAGCATCACTATATATTTTATCATTATATGATTATTATTCTTAAAGGGATTAAGGAATAGCTACTCTTAATCTGGCTGCGTGTGTCTGGATTAAGGTAAAATTTATTTCATGCACTATGTCTATTTGTGTATGGGTTTTTTTGTTCCTATGCTAGCTGATCTATCCCATGTTTGTGTGTGGATAATTTATTTTTGCACCTATATTTAAATATCTTAGTGGGCGTAATTCCGAACCTGGGATGACTGGTGCAGCTGCCTACATGCGGTCTGAAATAGCTTGCTCATTGTGTCTTAATAATAACAACCCTGGAAGTTAACCAATTCCTATCTAAAACGAGAAGCACAATTTTAAAGCAGAGGGGGGTGGGGGGGGGAGAAAACCCAAATCTCTATAATAGGATACATGACATAACGGATTTTAATTTTGAAAAAATTGGATAAATTGGACAAAACGGAAAAGAACACCAGCATTTTCCAGGCCCAGAGAGTTCTAACCTTGCAAAACACTAATTTATTTTATTACATTTAAAGCAGTAGTAAGCGAATATACCCGGGTTATGTGAAGCTGCAATGAAAATGTGATAGCTACATGATCAGCACATTTTATTTTTTTTGAGAAAGGATTTTACCAGGAAGGATACATTGAGATTTCTCTCGTTTTCAAGTATGTCCTGGGTGGCGAGTATGTACCGTTAGGTGTCTTGCCCAAGGACACTTACTGGAGAGGTGCTCTGGCTGGGATTCAAACCTGTGTCTCCACGTTTATAGTGCATTGATGTTACCTCTACTCCACCCAGGTGGTATAAATTTTGCATACAGATGTACAAAAAATATAACCTGTAAAACCTTTAGAAACACATGATGACCTTGGTTGTGTTCTTGCATAGGCCCCTGCGCCTGGCTTAGGGTAGCAGTTTGTAGGGAAGCCGCCTAAAGTGTAGAACACATTTGCAAAGCATTAATACTCCTAGCAATGAGAGTCTCAACAATGTTAGAAATCACTTGATGTAAACAAGATACTTTGCTTTTGTTCTAAATTAAAGTATTATTGACAATGTAGTTCATCTTCAGTTCTTGTACAGGTTCACATTTATTGGGTATCGGATGGATCAGCAGAATTGGGTGTGCCTGGGGCAGCACCCAACGAAACCCACTTCTGCTTTCAGTGGAACATCAGGTAAACGTTTGGGTTCTACAGGATGACAATTCTTTTCTAGAAGGCTGTTTTGTGTGTAAATAATAAACCAGTAAATAATTGATTTGTTGTTCGTGCCGAAAATTTGTTAAATCGAGAAAAAGTACCAACATAATAAAACAACAACGGTGCAGAGCTGTACAACAGAACAGATTAGACATAATTATTATTAAGCGCTAGCACATTCCGTAACGCTATACAATGGGTAAAGACAAGTGACACATGGTAAAAAGCGCAACCGGTCAGAATAAAGAATGAACTTGGCCTGTAGTGCTGGACTTCAAAGAGAAAACATGAAATACAAAGGGTTATTCGATAAGCCACGAACTTGCCACTGAATTGCACCAAACTGTGTATTTCCCCGTAAGGCGCGATTTCGTAGCAGTCTATTCAGAGAGTTGTCAATTAGCCAAATACTAGTGAAACACGGTGCAGTTCGCCGCAATACGGTGGCGGTGAAATTGTCCCATAGAGAAGTAATGGTTAATCTATTTAGAGAACGCTGAACTGCACCGAAATGTCAGTGAAATGCCCTGGATTTTGGGTGATTCAGTTCAAAAGGTTTAACCTCCCTGGCGGTTTTCCCGACTGTGGCTTGGTGTTAAATTTCACTTCTGAGATGGTAACCCCAAGCCACACTCCGGATACCGCTAGGGGGCTGGTTAAATCATACCGATTCTCACATATAAAGTATGTCAGAATGGGAACGCCAGGGAGGTTAAGCCAGCAAATCCCATAGGTTTCAATGTAAAATAAAAAAAAAATGTTTTTTTATTCAACCATTTATTCTTTTCATTTTCAGCAGTCTTTTTATTTTTATGTATTATATAAAGGCAAAGTGATTTATTCTCTGTTTTTTTAAAAGGAGATTTTTTATTTTGTAACAAAATATTTTTTTTTTTTTACCTTTTTTATTATTTCCACACATTTTCACGTATTTGTATTGGTTTAAACACCTTTTAGAAGTATATCTGAGTTTGTTTTTTTCTTCTGCAGTTCGGCAGCTCCACGTATAGTTCACTTCGGGGACCTTGTGGTCAATAGTGAATTCACCGCAGGGTCGGCTAACTGGAATCGCCAAAGTATGAATGAGAAAGAACTGAAATTTCAGTGCTTTCTGAATAACCCTTATAGAGTTGTATAGGGGAAAGGGATATATCAAACTGGAGGAAAGCAGACTAAACCAGTATTGCATCATCAATGTTTTGGATCTCATTCATGTTATCCTCTAAGGCAGTGGTTCTCAAACCTGTCCTCAGGACCCCCAACCAGGCCAGGTTTGCCAGATATCTGAAGCACAGCACAGGTGATATGATTTGCTGCTCAGTGATTGCAGGATTCAGTCTGCATTTCCCAAAGGTGATCTGCAAAATCTGGCCTGGTTGGGGGTCCCGAGGACAGGTTTGAGAACCACTGCTCTAAGGCATCAGACGTTCAGGACTTGTTACAGTACATTCATTTTGTCAGGAAGCCCCACAAAAAGAAGTCCAGACTGGAAATACTGGGAGACAAATTCGTAGATTTGAAATGGTAGGCAAAAAAATTCTGGCTTGTCTAGCTAATCACGGGCGTACCGTGCCATTTCTGGGTGAAAAGAACTGCACACACCCATAATAGGCCGGTGACCACAACCAAAATGGCGCCAGGCAGTGACATAGCCCATGGATGATGCAGATGGAGGCATCACTGCTCAAATGTAGCAACAATGCCGCATACGAGATGTTCATCAAGTGCTCACAGCAAGATGGACACACATAGTGACAACACATGCCACTAGTTGTGTTGGACTCCCATCACTGCCTCCTTATGTGCTGCTTGGTGCTGTCGCCCTTCTGGCCCCCCTTCGGCACACTACTGGAGCCAGTAACTCAACAGGTTCACATAGTAAGAGTAAGCCATTTTGTCCTGGCATATGAATGCGCAATGTGCCTCACCGAGCATTGCAGTCTGCAGCCATCTCTTCCACCGCTCAGGCACCTCAGGGTCCTCCCACAGGTCTCCTAGCAGCAGGTATGGTGTGGCCGGCTGTCAGGTGAGATTACAACTTGTGGAGATCCTCTCCTCGGCTAGCAGCAGACTGAAACATTAAGGTGCAAGGCAAAGATGGGTGCCCCTTTGGCACGCTGCGCGCTACATCTGGACGTCACAGTGCCCAGTGAAGATGCAACCTGAAAGCAGGATTACAACGTTCACTGGAGAAGATGGTGCCCAATGCCACCCAATTTGTTGAGGAATTAGGCTCACATCATAAAAACCCACGAGCTGAGTCAGTCACTGCTGGTTTATTTTTCACCCAATGCTTGAGTTGTTCCTATTATTTGCCTGTACCTTGCGACTGATTCCTCCGCTGCCAACCTTGCTCTGTGTATGACTGCTCTTGAACACAACCTGCCAGTAAGACCCTTGCTTGCCTTTTTTGACTACATCTAAAAATGCCTTCACCTGTTGTAACCCCAGCCAGGTAATTTTTGCCTCCCTTTTCCATGTTTTTGTGTTTAATCCCAAAGTGTGAGTATGTGGCGAGGGTATAAATAAAGCCTACCATTTTGTCTCTCAGCTGAAAAGTGGCGTTAAAGTGTGAGTTTGCTCATAAGAATGGCTCTTGGTTTCATTAGGTAGGGACTCACCTTACTAGAGGTGCCTTGATGGGGCAGGTGAGCTTACACTTCAATGGCCATTCAAGTAAACCAAAACCTCTGTTTTGTTTCTCATGGAGCTATATAGGAATAAGTGCAGATGACACTTTTTTCTCGTTATGTTTTATACATGAACTGGGTTGGTTATTTTTGGTTGTTGCAGCCGCCCTGGTAGGGAGTAGGCGCGACACCGCTTTTCCTGTATGTACACCTGAACGCCACCTACCTGTTAAGACCTCTGCTTACTTCTTGTGACTATTCTTGAACTATGACTGCCATTAAACCTCTGCTTGCTCTTTGACTATCCTAACTTCTCTGGGATATATACATTTACATTCCATTGTTATACATACTTACTGTATATACACTCACTGTGCACTTTATTAGGTACACCTTTTCAATTGCTTGTTAACACAAATTGCTAATCAGCCAATCACATGGACGCAACTCAATGCATTTTGGCATCTAGGAGATGAAGACCACTTGCTGAAGTTCAAACGGAGCATCAGAATGCCGAAGAAAGGTGAATTAAGGGACTCTGAACGTGACATGCTTGTTGGTGCCAACAGGCTGGTCTGAGTATTTCAAAAACTGCTTATCTGAGATTTTCACGAGCATCCATCAAGGGTTTACAGAGAATGGTCCAAAAAAGAGAAAATATCCAGCGAGCGGCAGCTGTGTGGCCAAAAATACTTTGTTGATGACATTCAGATGGTAGGATCATATCTTGGCATAAACAACATGAACGCATGGATCCATCCCACCTTGTATCAGCAGTTCAGGCTGCTGCTGGTGGTGGTGTAATGGTGTGGGGGATATTTTCTTGGCACACTTTTGGCCCCTTCGTACCAACTGAGCATCGTTTAAACACCAAGGTCTACCTAAGTATTGTTGCTGACTATGTCCATCCATTTATGACCAAAGTGCACCCCATCTTCTGATTGTTACTACCAGCAGGATAATGCAACATTTCACAAAGCTCAAATCATCTCAAACTAGCTTCTTGAACATGGTAATGAGTTCACTGTACTCCAATGGCCTCCACAGTCACCAGATCTCAATCCAATAGAGCACTTTTGGGATGTAGAGGAACAGGAGAGATATTCTGCTAATTCCGTTATTACTGAAGAACTCCTATCAGCCTGATGCCAATCCCACTATAGTGAGAGCTGTACTCATTATACAACATTTTTACTAGTAGTTGTATTGAACAGGTCGCTTACTCTTCACATCTGGTCCCTGGACACCATTATGTGACCTGAGAGTTCCTGTGGCTGTGCTGTTGTCGTGGCTGTGCTGTCAGGGGATGGGATATGCTCAACATAAGAGGAGATACATTTGCTTAAACTACACCAATTCACAATCTATAATGAAAACATTGTCATAGTTGGGGGGGGGGAGGTTCTGAAGGGTGTGATGTCACCATCACAAAAGAGCTGGGTATATTACTGTAGATTGGTGATTTTAGATCCCCTTACCACTGTTGCAACAAGGCCTACATAGCCATAAGACATATACTGAATTTACACCAGGCATGGAATACAGAGTTGTTATAAACATACTAGATCAATGGGGTTGCTAGGGTTACACAGGCATGGAATACAGCCCATCACTAAAAAGATTATTATCTGATCCAATGAGGATATTCTATGGGGTATAGCATGTCTTTTGTTTAACCTTGGTGCTAAATTATAGAATTTGTTTTGAATTTTTGAAGTAGAATTACAAATATCAGCTTATTTGCAGCCCCTGGTTGTGTAGAATGTATTATTATATACTTTAGTTGCCATATTTTAACTCACTGGGTAGCTAGAGCTATTTAAAAGCAGACAAACCTTTGAAAAAAATCCAGGAAAATATTATTATTATTTTTAATTTATATTGAGGCTACACATGGTACACTGTAGGACTCCTAACTATCTAGAGTGACTCAGTTTTTTTCTTAAGACCCCCTAAACCTACGTAATATGTAAATATATATTTTTTTAAGTTTGGCAGAAACCCTGAAATATGTACTAATAAGTATACATTTGTGTGCAACCCCCCAACGTCATAATTACCATTTTTGATCTATATATATATATATATAAACGCGAAAGTCCTGACTGACTCATCAACACCCAGCTGAAACCGTTTAACCTAGGAACGTGAAATTTTGAAGGTGCACTGTTTTTATGATGTAGGCACCCACTAAGGAAGGATTTTTGGAAACTCCGCCCCTAAGGGGGTGAAAAAGGGGGTTGAATATTTTAAACAGGATACCTATATCTTAAAAACAGACGATGTTACCAACGTGAAAATCGGTATTTAGATTCTTCTTGAAAAATAAAAAAACACATTTACCGTTTTTCAAAAATTCAACTGGGGGGGGCGAAAAAAGGGGGTTGAACATTTTAAATATTTTAAACAGGATACCTGTACCTTAAAAACAGAAGATGGTACAGACGTGAGAACCGGTATTTAGATTCATCTTGACAAATAAAAAAGCACGTATTTTACCATTTTCTGGAAATTCCTTGGGGGCAAAAAGGGGGGTTGAATACTTTTATCATAAACGCAAAAGTCCTGACTGACTGACTGACTCATCAAAGCCCAGCTGAAACCGTTTAACCTAGGAATGTGAAATTTTGAAGGTGCACTGTTTCTATGATTTAGGCGCCCACTAAGAAAGGATTTTTGGAAAATCCACCCATAAGGGGGTGAAAAAGGGGGTTGAATATTTTAAACTGGATACCTATAGCTCAAAAACAGAAGATGCTACAGATGTGAAAATCGGTATTTAGATTCGTCTTGAATAAAAAAAAAACACGTATTTTACCGTTTTTCAAAAATCCAAGAGGGGGGCGAAAAAAGGGGGTTGAATATTTTAAACATTTTAAAAAGGATACCTGCATCTCCAAAACAGACGATGTTACAGTCTTGAAAATTGGTATTTAGATTCGTCTTGAAAAATAAAACAACACGTATTATACCATGTTCTGAAAATTCCTTGGGGGGGGGCAAAAACGGGGGTTGAATACCTTTATCAGTATACCTCTATTTCAAAAACCGAAGATGTTACGGGTGTGAAATTTGGTATTTACAATCTTCGTGAAAAAAACCAAACATGTTTTTTGCCATTTTCCACAAATCCAATTGGGGGGGGGTTGGGGGAAAGGGGTCTGAATATTTTTATCATTACACCTATATTTCAAAAACCTAAGATGTTACAGACGTGAAATTTGGCATTTACATTCTTCTTGTAAAATAAAAACAGGTGTTTTGCCATTTTCCAAAAATCCCAAGGGGGGGATGAAAAAAAGGGGGGCTGAATACTTTTAAACAGGATACCTATATCTCAAAAACAGAAGATGTTACACACGTGAAAATTGGTATTTAGATTCATCTTGAGAAACAAAAAACACCTATTTTACCATTTTCCAAAAATTCAGTGGGAGGGGCAAAAGGGGGAGGTTGAATACTTTTATCAGTATACCTATACTTCAAAAAACAAAGATGTTACAGGTGTGAAATTTGGTATTTACAATCTTCATGAAAAAAACAAACATGTGTTTTGCCATTTACCACAAATCCAAATAAGGGGGGGGGGTTGAGGGAAAGGGGTCTGAATACTTTTATCAGTAAATCTATAGTTCAAAAACCAAAACCAACAAACCTATAGTTCAAAAACCAAGATGTTACAGGTGTGAAGTTTGGTAATTACAATCTTTTGAAAATAAAGAAACACATGCTTTACCATTTTCCAAAAATCAAAGTGGGGGGGGGGGGGGAAAAAAAAGGGGGTGAATCCTTTTAAACAGGATACCTACATCTCAAAAACAGAAGATGTTACAGATGTGAAAATTGGTATTTAGATTTGTCTTAACAAAAAAACACCTATTTTACCATTTTCCAAAAATCCAGTGGGAGGGGGAAAAAGGGGGGTTGAATACTTTTATCAGTATACCTATATTTCCAAAATCCAAAGATGTTACAGGTGTGAAATCTGGCATTTACAATCTTCTTGAAAAATAAAAAAACACATGTTTTACCATTTTCCAAGAATCCCATGTGGTGGGTGAAAAAAGGGAGGTGAATACTTTTCAACAGGATACCTATATCTCAAAAACAGAAGATGTTACAGACATGAAAATTGGTATTTAGATTCGTCTTGAAAATAAAACACGTATTTTACCATTTTCCAAAAATCCAGTGGGAGGGGGGCAAAAAGGGGGATGAATACCTTTATCACTATACCTATATTTCAAAAACCAATGAGGTTACAGGTGTGAAATTCGATATTTACAATCTTCGTGCAAAAAAAAAAAAAAGTTTTACCATTTTCCGAAAATCCAGTTAAGGGGGGTTGGGGGAAAGGGATGTGAATACTTTTATCAGTATACCTATATTTCAAAAACCAAAGATGTTACAGGTGTGAAATTTGGCACTTACATTCAAAAAACCTTGTTTATTTTAAAAAACTATTTTAACAAATCCTAAAATCCACGCGAGCGAAGCCGCAGGCAAAAGCTAGTTAGCGATAAAAAGCAAATATGGTCTATTCTTATTAACCACTCTTTGCTTGTTTGTGTGTTTTTTTTTAATAAATTGTAATTCAATATTTGGTGTTTTATACAAAGTCCTATTACTCATGTATTTCAAGGTGTCAAAAGATGATTAAAATATTTTCTTTTTGGTTAAAATTACTTATTCCTCTAGAAAAAAAATGCAGGAACTTGCATGGAATGCAGGAACTTTTTTTATAAAAAGAGTGTACCATAGAATATATAACCACAAAGGTTTAGATATGGAAAAAAATATTTCAATTCTGTATATTATTGATATAAAATCTGTATAAAAATTTAATTTTATTTGCTATTTTTAATGTAGGTTCCTGACATGACATTACACATACAGAAAGTAGCGATTCATTTTTAATCTGCCAAGTCTGATGGAAAAAAACGATATTTAAGAGATCTGGGTGCTACAATAAAACCTGACCTCAAATAGTGTTTAAATATATAGGGCTTTATCCCAACCCAGGCATTAACTTAGAGTTGTTGTAAACTGGGCAACTCAATAAACTTTAATGTCTCCTTGACACATACAGCAACTCAGTTAACCCCTTAACACTGGGTAGGTGGTGCCCGGCGGAAGGAGGGAGTGTACGCCCCATTGCCAGGTGCTGTGGCGGGCCCCTCCTCCGGCCTTCCTATGCGTGACGCATGTCATTGGCAGCAGGGGGGACAGCCTGAGTTCAGGCCGTCATGCGGCACCCAGCTGCGCACGCACCGACTACTGGGCTGGACTGAGGCAGCACATTGAAGTCAATCGGGCTTACTAGTACGCCCTGGGTCTTCAAGACCCACCTGCTACAGGGACGGCATGGTACGCCCTGTGGTGTGAAAGGGTTAAGCTTATACCAAGATTGGAATAGTACCCATAGCATTTAAAGATGAGCAAAATGTGTCAAAATAATCTTCGGTCGCAGGATGAAATGACTCGGCAGTGAAAGGACCGATTTCTCAAAAGCATGAACATTTTCTGATGAAAAGGAAATCCACTCAATATCTACAACGAAATGTTTACATACAGAGGAAATTGTGGGAGTCCAAAGAGTGAATATATTTCCTGATGCTCTGTAAATATTAAGAAAATTCTGGTGATCACAACTGTACTATTTTGACAGAGGCGGAACGCCAAATAAGCCGTTTAGGCTAAGGTCAGACGAAAGCATTTTTAACGTGCGTTTAAACGCACAAAATCACGGCCGTGCTAGCAGCAAATGACGTCCAATGCCGGGTAACACACGAAGAACGGCCGCACGAAAGTTCGTCCGCGCAGCGCAAGTGGCAAATGAACGCATTTTTTCTAGAACGTCAAACCGCTACTACTGACGTACAGAGTGCGCTGCGTCCGCATAGCGGCGTGTTTGCGTGATTGGGAGACGTCAGACGCTGCACACGTCCGGCCAACATAACGTCCAGACGCAAAAAGGGTTTTATTGATGATCCGTACAAAATCACGGACGAAACTGCGCATCGTATGACCGCTATCGCGTATTCCGTGAAAAAATACGTCCATTCGTTCGAACGCACTTTTTCACAGACAACGCGAAAAATGCGTTAGTCTGACCCTAGCCTTAGTCGGCCGCCTAAGGCCTCGAGGGGCTGCCTCCCCTCGTGTCCGCAGAAAGGAGGCTAGATCACGAGGCTCCATCGTGTGTCAGAGCTACAGGGCCAGGGCAGACTCGTCCTGGCTATACCGAAACATTCACATGGTCACTGACTGGGGATTCGGATCTCTACTGACTCACTGTTCTAGCAATGTGGTCTGTGCTGCGATTGAGCACAGACTGCATTCCCACCACGGTCAGTGAGTATCGGGCGCGCAATGCATTCATGACGTATCCGTATCAGAGTGCCGGCATCCTGACTCACTGTCAGAGAGGACATTGCGAGAGGAGCTGGGCACTTCCCACTTAAATTACGGGGGAAACGTGCCCCCCTTTCTCTGCATATCTCTGTCCATTGGACCACCATTGATTTGGCCCCCTCTCTGCATAAAAGGTAAGCATCAGAGGGGGCAATAACACCATTAAAATTATTACTTTATTAGTAATGGTAATTATATAGCTTAAAATAGATTACTTTAATATTATTAATTTTGCTCAACTAATCTATATTTTAATACATTTTAATATAATTTTTAAGGTATAGTTATTTAAAAATTTAAATAAAAGCTATTTTAAGCGACTATATTATAGAATTTTTAATAAATTTTAGTATAATTACTTTAATGGATAATTATTTCAGTTTTATTGCTGTGGAGGTCTGCGATACAGTAATGTGCGGTGTTTAGGAGTGTGAGTTTTACTATTGCGTAGCTCTGTGATTTTAGCCCCTGATGTTATTTAATCCCCGATGCTTTCTCTTCCCATCTCATTTTCCCTCCTGTTTCTCTCGCTCTCCTCCCATGTTTCCACTGCTGCACAGTCTTTCCCCATCTCCCCCTTTTGCATTCTCTTTCCCCCCATCATCACCTACTGGTTTCTATTTCCCCACCTTCCCACTGTTGCCCTTTGCCTAATCTCACACCATGTATCTTTCTCTCTACCGCATCTCAAACACCCTGCTGTTTCCCCAGCTCAACCCCGATGCTGTCTCGCTTCCCCTCCATTTCACACCCACTCTCCGCCGAACCAAAATAAGGTTTGTACAGTTAGTTTTTTTATTTTTATTATGAGTGTTTATGAAGCCTCTTGTTTGATTTTCACCCAAGGCTTCCCCAAGTCTAGAGCCACCTCTGTTCTAAATGTTCAATTGTTGCAATGCCTGTATGGTATATATTTAAGTGTTTTCACATACTGAATGAGTGACACTGGCTTGACTTGACATCATTTCAGAACCTGGAAACCTCTGTTCCTCACACTGTCATCCACACTCTGCTAGCTCTCTTTGGACCAGTGCACTTTCATGTAATTTCAGAACTCCACCCGGACGTGGGCAATGCATCATTGTCCACAGTCATTCACGGAGTAGACTTACATTGTCAAATATTACCTTGGTGATATTTGTTTTGAAATGGTTTCACGTGTTTGGTTTCTTTGCTTGCACAGTACTTGCTTTCTGTGCTTTGGATCGACGAGATGTGTTTTGGTTTTATTGGTTAGCTGCTTTTGCCACTCCAGTTCATGGACATTCTACTACTTTATGAAGATACTGTCGGCTTATTTAATTGAATAGAACACTAGGAGGTTACCATGCTTGATCATTGTTAATTGGTGCACCTATTCTACCCCTACCGCTTTACCCCTCCTATGGTCTAGTCTTGCTTTTCCATGGTTTATCCTGTTTTATAGGTAATACGTGCCTCATTCAGGGCTGTGAGACTGTGCCCAAAACTTGAAAATAGTAACCAAAATAACAACAACTACTTTTCATGCTTGCGGATTTCACGTGTTCCTTGTTGTGGTTTAAATTTGAAGACTCCTCTAGCTTTTCCACAGTTTTGGCTTCGTATTAAAGTATCTGAATCGTCAGTAAGGGTTATTCAATAAGAGCCGAACTTGCCACTAAATTGCACCAAACTGTAAATTTCACCGTACAGTGCAATTTTGCGGCAGTTCTGCTATTCAAAGCTGAAATACGGTGCAGTTCGCTGCAATTTGGCAACAGTGAAATTGTCCCATAGAGAAGTAATGGTTAATCTATTCAGAGAACGGCAAACTTCACCGAAATGTTGGTGAAATAACTGAATCACTGAAATATCTGGTTGACAGGTTTAAATCGGCAAAACCCATAGCATACAATGTAAAAACATATTTGCGCTTTAATTTTTTAGACAACCATTTATTCTTTTCATTTCCAGCAAAAAGTTTGATTTATATTTTAAAATTTTGTTTAGGTATTTTTCTGGATTTTTTTGACAAAATTTTTGATTCACATTTTTTAATGGCTTATTTTATTCTGTACCGTTCTATTTTTCTACAGGACTTTTTTTTTATTTCCATGCATTTTTATTGCTTTAAAACACTTTTTAAATCAGGTTCCGTTTTTTTTTGGGGAGGTGGGTCAGTACCATTTCCACAGCTGTGCGGTGTCGTTTGGCGGCTGATCGGCGATTAGTTCGGTGGATTGTTTGTGGTCTTCAGAGGGTTTCGGCATATCACGTTCCGTGCACTTCAGGGCCGGCAAGTTGAAACTGACAAAGCGCACCAAACTGCACCAAAGTGCGCCAAGTGAGAGGGCACTGAAATTTTGGTGCACTCTGAATAACCCCAGTGTGTTTGGTATATCAGTTTTGGATTGATTTTAGACCAGGAAGGGTCAAACCTTTTTTGTTTTAGTTGTTCAAATAAGGATGCTGCTACAGCGATAATTTAGGCACGGGCTCAACCCAGAGTCAACAGTTGTCCTGGGTCAGCTTGCCTTAGGCCAGTGTTTCACAAACCTGTCCTCAGGACCTGCTGCCTCACCAGGTTTGCAGGATATCTGAACCACAACACAGGTGATAGAATTTGCTGCTCAGTGATTGCAGTATTCAGTCTGTATTTCCCCAAGGTGGTCTGCAAAATCTGGCCTGGTTGAGGGTCCGAGGACAGGTTTGGGAAACACTGCCTTAAAGGCAATTGGTTTCATATTTGGCTTTAGGCCGCATCACGTGAGAGTTTTTGAGAGTGGAAAGAACTTCCTTGAGACTGGACGTTCTGTCCACTCTAACGCCCGTCTGCTCAGCACTTCAAAGCTTGATCCTCCTATGGAGGATCGCGTTTTGTAGCCCTGTCCTACGTCCGTCATAGCTTTTTTGACGGGGAAGGCCGAAAGCACATCTGGTAGTAGCGCATCAACTAGTGCACACCCTACACAGTGTGGCCCTCCCCATCAAGCTGTCACAAAACTGCAATGGATACAAGGAAACAGTGGTCACTCCGACGCACTCCGTGCGCTAGCCTTAATTAGCAAATCGGATTGAAACTTAGACATTGTCTTAAACATAGACATTGAGGAAATTCTGTTAATTCCTACACAATTTGGTCAATTGATGAAATAAAATTAATACTTTTATTGATGAAATAAAAAATTTGATGTAGATGAAGCTCAGTTTACTTTTCTCCCAAATGGAGAACTTTATGGAATTGAACGTAAGAAGGTTGGAAATGAGCTTTTGTTTGAAATAAAATTCAATGACTGACCATTGAATAAATAGGTTTTATTTGAAATCCAATGTATGTCTACGGGATAAATGGTTTACTTCATAGCGGAAATCCAGTAAGTGCTTATAGGAATATTTTTTTTATATTACACACACAAAAAAAGGTTTAATTAGTAAATATTTTCTCTTGTAGATAATATCTAATATATGCTTTCTCATCCAAAGGTTTCACTTAAATGTATATATGGATATATGTATTTTAAAATTCCAGATAGTGCTTTATAGAGGGTGACAAAAAATCTACATGATGATAGGAAACAATTTCTGTTAAATACAATAAATATTAAAAGAAGTCATTGACTTTTCTCCAGGACTGTGGGATAGAATCATCCCATGAAAACACAACCTCATCTTTAACTTCCCTGGTGGTCTAATTTTTGCAAAATTGTGTGTCTAAAAGTGTTTAAATTTTTTTGGAAAGGAAATATGTTGTTTTATTTAGTAAGCCTGTATTCTGTAGGAATAACTCACCTGAAATCTGTGCAAGCAAGAGTCTAGTAAACACACGCAGTCAGAGAAGGTTTGAAACACGAAATAATTTATTATCCCAAAAATAATTATCCAAAATAATGGAAATAAATTATATTCAATAATATAAATCAAACCAAAAACCTGCCTCTTTCCTCTGGGTGCTGGATTCCCCTTTGCCAATGTATTACAGGACACGGGGGTACCAAAGAAATTAGATTATTTATTCTCAAAGCAGCTTTATAGAAATAAAAGGCAAATAAAAATCATTTCTAAAATGTAATAAGGCTTTGCAATACAAGTTACGCTGCTGCTTGCCCAGATCCACCAGCGAAACTTGTATTGCAAAGCCTTATTACATTTTAGAAATGATTTTTATTTGCCTTTTATTTCTATAAAGCTGCTTTGAGAATACTCTAATTTCTTTGGTACCCCCGTGTCCTGTATTACATTGGTAAAGGAGTGTACATCTGGAAAAGAATCCCAGCACCCACTGCACAGCACAAAGTTTATTCTACAGTATTTTTTACTGTAATTTTTTTTCAGTTTTTGAATTTGCCGCCTTGTCCCGCCCCCCAGTGTCACGTGGCAAATCGCCGGCTGCCGCGTTCACACTGCGGAGATGTCGAGGGAGTGAAGGATGCGGTGAGTATATACAGCCTGAGTGTGGCTTGGGGGTTACCGATCGCGGAAGCAAAATTTAACCCCGAGTCACACTCAGGAATTCTGCCAGGCAGGTTAATAGAATAGGGTCCATCATGTCAAGAAATCATTACCTTCTACAAACAGAATTTATTCCTACAAAACAAGGATTATAGGATCTGGAAAATATATTTTCACATTTATGAACGGTCTGGATTTGTCCGCTCTTTTGTGTCAAAGAATAAAAACTCACCAAGAAATTTAAAAAAACCTGCAAACTTCATGGGCTTAATTTAATTTGGCCACGATGGGCAAAATCGGGACCTTTTTTGTCCAGTTTTCAGTTCTGGACTGGTTCAGATTTACCAGCATTTTGATTCCCGATAAAAATTCGTAATGAATACTAGTTCTCACAGTTATATGCATTTTAATGAAAATATTGGCTATATTGATTTAATTTGAGTTTATCGGCATGCCGATTTGGAAAAAAATAAATTCAAATTCTCAATGGTGTTGATTAACAGATTTTCAGGCAGAGAAATAGGAGTTGGGTTTGGGTCAAAATCCCAACAACCAGGTCCACGAATGCGAATATCCCAATGGCCAATGTCCCGACATAACAAGTGTCCGACATATCAAGTATCCGAAACCGACAACTCCCCGATGGCCAACGTCCCGAGGGTTAACCCTAACCACCTAACCATCTGGGAAGTTGGTTGTTGGGAACCTGGTTGTCGGGATTTTGTCTGGCACCCTAAGGAATTTAACTGAACTTTTTTTATATATAAACATTTGATATATTTAATAGTCATTTTTAAAGGCAGGAAGCCGCTGTTACTTCCTGTAAAAACAGCATAAAAGTAGGCAAGGAACTTGGACACTCACTCGAGCATCCAGCCAATCAGTTGGTTCCGGAAGCGAACACATTAAGTACCATTAGCTAATCAGGTTTATAATACAGCTGTACGTTACTGACCTAAATCCTGAAAGACTGATCAAAGAAAGAGGATTGACAGTTTTTTGGGTGAAGAGAAACCCCTTCAGTTAGAGGGTCAAGTAGGACACCCGTGGAGGTTGCCATGACATTCAGTTTACACATTGCATGATCATGGTTTCTAGATTGCCCCTTTTAAGATATTATGGGATTTTTATTTTATTTTTGAACTGGCTAGAATGCAGACAAATTAGGAACTCTATTACTAATTTACCCGTATAGTATTGAGTAAAGTAATTATTAGGTTTTGCTAAAAAGAAATCTAGGTCTGTTCACCAATGGTGAAACTCTGGAGACTTGACAGGAGAAGTGGACAATCTAGAACAAAATAGCCGATTTGGAAAGTGAGATAAATGGGAGAGTTTTTCTGGTTAGGCCATTTTGACCTAGAATTTTCACTTCTGACAATTTAGAGAATAGACCTAATAGTCTCTCATTCTGAGTAAATAAAAGGAAGGGCATGATTATTACTTTTACCATTATGAAACAGTAAATAACAAAACAAAACAAAATAAAAGGTCTAGAGGGCCCTACTCAATAAGCCAAGATGTGGTGGCATTGCATTTCTAATGGTTGATCATTTGATTAGGATTTTATAAAAATTCTAAACGTTTTATAGCTTGGAAAACCATAAAAAAAGCCTACAACTACAATTATTTTTCCACCGATATAGAAAAGAAACACTGTTAATTCAGAAGAAGGCCAGAGAATTCCGTAGCCTCTAGTATGAGATAAACATACAGAGATGTGTTATTTACACCTCATATTTCCTAGACAAATATGTATCTTGTTTTGTTCTGCCAAACCATGTGCGTGCTGAATACAGTATATTCCTGTGTTCTACAGCGTAAATGAATTTCCTGTTGTCAGCCGTGGACCCACTACAATTAGCAAAGCCCATGCGACTTGTAATATCACATCCATGTCTTCCGCTTTTGTTTTCCCATTTTGCTTTTCACCCCAGAATATAGTATTGGAAAAGATGTAATGAGCAATAATGAATCCCCCAGGGGCTTGTCTTTTATTTACCATTTTTCCCTCCTCCCAAAACAAAAGGTCTCAGTGGTTTTTCACATTAAGGGTTAATTTTCTTTCCCCACTCTGAGCATGCAAAAGGGTTTAAATTAATGCAGCCTAATTAATGTCATGTCAAACTGTCTGATCTTCAAAGACGAGGGAGATAGTCGCTGCGTTTTGGATGCATTGCTTATATGTTTTGATACACCCTGCTGCCGGAATAAGGAGAACCTGCTGCACTGTGACCCAATACTCAGTGGCGTCTGAGGGTTCTGGAGCTTGTCCATGAACAATCGAGCACGATTTATATTCATGCAGAGAGACATTGAACAAGCATTCTACATTGACTTCTAAGAGTCTGTTGACCAGAGTCAATGCCCTCTCAAGCAAGATCTCCTAGTTATTAAGGCATGTTGACTCCAGCATTGATACAAGGTATTTAGGGAGCATCTACATATAAAAATGCCTGCATTGATAAGAAACGAGTCAATGTTCAACGACGCTTCTATTAACCCAGTTTCCCTTTACGGTTCTCATCGTCTCACCTCCCCATGGTAAACAAGTTACATCATCTCCTATAAAGCTTGGATTTATGCTGCGATTAGATTTGTCACGTTTATCAATTCTTTTCAAATGCTCCCGTGACAACAAATAAAAGTGAAAATCTAGAAAATGATAATCTAACTTCATATTTGTAGACTGCACAATAAGAAATGTCATGTTCTAACGGGAGATTGTTCGTGTAGGGAGGATACAGATCGCGTGCTCTGGAACTGTCAGCCTGTATCAACAGAAGAGCGGGCAATTAAACATTTTGCTTAATTATATACAGCCTAGTTTAATTCCTCCGTTAATTAGAGAAATACTAATGGAGTGCCCTCTCACTGGCCCTTGAAGTTTATGACACCAAATATCCAGTACTGTTGTTCTTTTTTTTTATTCTGGACAAATTTCAAGAATAGATTCTCGTCTTTCTGATTTTCAGTAGACGTCCACTCGACAGATTTTTTTTGTGTCACAATATCAATTAGAATTTATCCGAAAAGGTGTTTCTTGACGCGATCTCTACAAATGACAGATTTATTTACCCCTGAGCTGAGGCAAAAAAAAAAAGGGAAAATAAAAATAAAAAAAATGGCCGCCAGAGATAATGCGATTTTTATCCAGGTGAAAACAAAGGATGTATGTGGTCGCCATTCTAAGGCCACTTAAGGAGTTATTACATTTTGGCTGCTCTGTATATAATGAACGTGTTCATACGGATTGAAAAGTCGACTTGACTTGATAATAATACTGCTTAATATGGAACTACAGAAGGTTTCATTTTTCTTTGTCCAACTATGGTTCTCCATATTGCGTCCTTTTTGTGGATGTTTATAAATATATATATATTTAGAATATTGAGTGAAGAATCTCTGATCTGAAAGAGAATATCTTCTCGTCTCCCTTTTTATATTCTCCTCTCCCCACCCTTTCATCCCCCGTTTTACTGTGCATAAAAGTATCTGTGATCCCACAGCCGCTGCTTGGAATGACTGGATGGCTGTCAGCCTTGTGTTCTCCGCACGCCGCAAAAACTGACAGAAAAATACCGACCGTGACAAGGGAAAAAAAGAACATTATGTCCTTTCACCCGTCACTTCTCCAAATTGCTCAATCTCGAATGACATATTATTATACATTGTTCTTCGGCAAGAGGGAAAAAAAAGCCAATTTCTTTTCTTTCTTTTTTCTTTTACCTTTTTTTTTATATTTTAGACTACAGAACTTTTAAGAACTACAGAAGCAGTGACAGGGAGAGGTGACAGGAGTTTTTTTTTTAGTTCACAAAACTGGTTATAGTTAACCATTTCACAGCCGTAAGCCTTTAACAGTAATGTTAAAAGGTAGCGTATGCGTCGAACGAGTCCAGGCGGCTTTACAGCGCTCTCCGGAGGTTGTACGTGCAGCGGGGTGGTCTCTATATGCAGTATCCTTGTAGCGAGAGACGTTTGTATATTGTCCTCTAATCATAGGAGGGATACTATTTAACACCTTTTGATTCGCCAAGAAACATAGGAAGATGTCTTTTTCCTCAATTTTCTTCCAATAAAATAATGACCGAAGAATAACACATTTAGCAAACTAGGCAGAAATAACGCGTATATAGATATTACATAATGATACTATGCTGTGATGCTCTTTGGGGGGAAAATGCAATCATAACGTGAAGATTAGCTTTGGTTTTGACCAAGTGTACGTTAAAGGCGGTTAGGACAGTCTTCCGCAGCTGGGGTAAGTGAGGCAGGAATGCTCCTTAAAATCATGATGTTTGTTAAGGGCAACATTCTGGTTATCTGCATCGCTGGACGTGTGGGCCGAGATAAATAAATTATTTTAATATACCTTTTCTTTTATTCGTCAGCTGCCTCGCTCCTGTGCGATTTTCATCAGCAGCGGCGGACGTGCTATTTTGTACAGTGGCGTACATGACATTGCATTGAAGAATAATAAAAAAAAATACGTATATAAATGCATATACATAATAAAAATCTTTTACACATGGACCTAAAATGTATTATGCAAAACTTGGAGAATTTTGACATGGCAGAAACTCTAAAGGGAGACAGTCTGTGCTAACATTTTAAATCCCCGTCGCAGCTGCTTAGTTAATAGAATATGTTGAAAAATATTGATGTGTTTTGTGTCTTCTCTGTCAGATTCCACGTCTTTAAAAATCATAGCAAATGGCCAGAATCTTCACTATCTTCCCTAGTTTGATTTAATATTATGCTGCTCTGATGGGTGAGAAATCTACTAAAAAAAAAATGTCTTTTTTGTGCTTTACTCATTTGCATTTAACTTGAAAGCTTTTAGTGTATTGAGCGGTTCCATTATCAACCTTTAGTTGTGCATTAACACCCCAGCTATACACAATATATATTTGTTTCAGTTCTTTAACAACATAAAAAAACCAAATTATTCAGCTCAACACAAAACCAAAGAAAATTTTATATATAGATACATTTTTTCCCCCCTTTCTTATAAAAAAAAATGAAATAAAAAATTCCATATGCAGTGACAAAAAGGATGAGGAGAGAATGTAAAGGAAAAAAAATACCTTTAATTGAAGAGAAAATGTGTGTCTTGTTCTCCACCCTCTAGCTTGTGAATAAAATACATTTCTTTCTTTAACAATCACAGTTATAATCAAATTGTCATTTTTTTCCCCCTGAAATGCTCGGATCCATTGTGACTTGTACTTTTCTCCAGGTCCGTAAAAGTGGTTTATGTTTGAAATGTATCAACTGGAAAGTACTTATTACTAGTAAATGCTGTGCTATTTCACGTTCTGCAAAGTGAGCTGTTAACGGATATAATTTGAGCAGAATAGCCAGAGGAAACCTTTTGATATGCAGAAGAGCTGACCCGCGTACTGTGCCTTTAATTGGGTTTTTAATTTTCCAGGCCATCTGACAATATTAAACAGGGTCCCGAACCTTCAAATGTTGATTGGGGGCTAGACGCGATGTTCTGCAACATGGCATTATGGAAAGGTGAGGGCACGGCAACAGACACAGGCACGGTGATCTTCAAGATAAAAAGCTACTTTTAATGTACAATGTAAAACGTGAAATACATGCAAGAGCACCACACACACACACACAGACACCTTATTGTATATTAAGAGTAGGTAAAGCACATATATACACAGCTACACATAATTTCTCATAAATGCTTATAAACGAAATCTACATGATATATGGTACAGAGTTGATTTTGATGGACAGTATTCCCACAATACTCCCAGAAGTCCTTGTAGAATATGCAGATTTGTCCAAAAGGCTTTTCCAGTTTCTGATTTAAAATCTAAATGCTTAGACAATAATTATCAAACTATCTTACTCGTAATGTTTTTTGTCCTTATTGTTCTATTATTTTATGAATATCATTATTTTATCAATAGTATTCTTGTTGTAATACACGATATACAGGCAGCGGTTTTCGCGTCCTCTCCAACATAGTCCTGAATTCTCAACACATGATGTAAAATGTATAAATTTATGTTAAGAATGTAGATTTGTCAGCTGGTAAACCTACTGGAAAAATTGAGGAAAACTCCGGTCTTTATAGAGGCTTTAAGTATTTTTGACTTTATCAAACAAGATATTATTATGGTATCTATGATTTTTACATGATGTCCATTTGTTAATTTAGGTAAAGTGTTATTCACAAAATGTGGTGCGGTGTGCTTCAGCCATTCCATTTCGCCGACCCTTCAGTGAATTCACTGTAGTGCACTGAAGATGGCGTCGTTTAAGAAGTCAAACTGCATGGGTATATTTGCCCCAGCTCACAACATGGATATATTAGCCCCCAGCTCACAACATGGGTATATTTGCCCCAGCTCACAAATGCATATATTTGCCCCAGCTCACACATGGGTTTATTTGCCCCCAGCTCACACATGGGTTTATTTGCCCCAGCTCTCACCTCCTCTGCCAAGCCCCAGGCTCCGCCAGCGTTCTTCTCCCCCTCCACGAGGCGAGCAGCCACTGGCATGCAGCTTGGCCGCTCACCGTGAACCACCTGACCAGCCGCGCAGCCGCGTTCTCGCGAGATCGCTCGCTGGTCAGGTGGTTCTCATACTAGGGGCGAGCGGCCAAACTGCATGCCAGCGGCCGCTTGCGTCGCAGGGAGAAGAACACCAGTGGCGTTGATTTTCTTGGGGGGGGAATTACCCCTTTGTCCCCTGGATCCGCCCCTGGATTGTTACAGAATAAAAAAAAATTGTGAATCAAAAATTGTCAAAGAAAATCCAAAAACAAAAATTCTAAAAAAATTAAAAAATAAAAAGCCCTTTTGAAGAAAATTTAAATTTAAAAATTATATTTTATTTACATTGAATCCTAGGATATTCGCCTGCTTAAAGCTGTCATCTGTCTAACTGAAGCAACGAAAATCAGGGCATTTCGGCAACATGTCAGTGCAGTTCGGCGAATAGATCAACCAATTCGGTGGCACGTTTGCCGCTTAGTAGTGAATAACCTTGCCAGTGCGTGTCCTTGGGCATGACACCTAAATGTCATGTTCACCCTCGACAACCATGGTGAGGATCCCTTTGGACAGACCTCAAAGCCCTCCGATCCTTGAGTGGTCGAACCCTATCACTCCCAGGCAGGGATAACAAACACACCAGTAATAGAGAGTACAACTTAGTGGTTCTAGCAGTAGTCACCAGGACAGAGTCTGCACTGAGGCAGAAAGGGTTGAGCTTAATGACCGGTTAGGAACAGCCAGCGTTAGGCCTGTGCTGGATGTTCGCACACAAATTCTCAGAAATCGCATGGTCAAATAAACAATCCGGATCGGCAACAGAGGGGGTTTGCATACAATCAGGGTGAGCAACGGACGAGGTACTCCTACAATCTGGATCAGCTTTAGGCAGGTTCAGTATACACTCCGAGGCTGCTCTGGGCATAATATACATACAGGCTTGGCCAGAGAGAGAATGGTCAAGAAAGCAGTCCGGGTCAGAAACAGTCAGGGTCCTCATACAATCCAGATCGGCAACAGAAAGAAAATAAGTCAATAGAATCAGTGACTCCTAAAACAAATACACTCACCGATGCGGGAACTGACTCCACGTCAAAGCAGTGACTCAGACCGCACGCCTTTTACTTAAAGGCCTGTGGCTCCATGTCACCACGCTGCGCCCCGCCCCCTCCTTAGCTGCAGAAATTCTGGGGACCGCCGGAGCTCCTGGCATCCGGCCAGCCAGCGGCACCACATGCCTGGGACCCCCCCCCAGAGACCCTGCAGGTGCCTGGCATGTGACACTAAAGGTACGCACCTGTTAATAGGTGGCTGGTCTTCCTTAATGAACAACAATTATACCTCTTAACCATATCTAGTTAGTTGCACTGAATTGTAACTCCATGTGGCTACCCGATTTATTGATCAGATGTATGACATTTTATTTCTTAGGCCCAAACACATTCCACAGGGCTGTACAAAGGTGCAATGGATAAAAATAAGACAACACGCCAGTAAAGGCAAGTTGATATTTCCTTAACAGTTATAGGAGGATTGAGGGCCTTATTCCCATGGGAACTTACATTCTATCCTTTTAATGGCATACTGGGCAAGTAGCTGTTCTTTGACCATCATAGATGGAAAAGTCTGCATTTGCTTCAGCCCAGTACTCTTCTGCTGCTGGCCGGTTAGCTTGACAAAATTGGGATTCATTCATGGTGGCTAACTCTGTGCAACAAGCACGGCCTTTCAAAGCCCTTGGAGTTAGCTTTCCACATCATCTACCACAGATAAAAGTGTGGCAAGCCTGGAAGGGTAACTTCCTCCTCTTTCTCTACATAGTGTGATATAGCCCCTGGACAGACCATTGAGTGTTCAAAGCTTCACTTTATTTCGCAGCCACAGTACAGGCAGTATATCAAACAAACAAGCTAATGAAACAAATCAAAAGCCTACTCCTCACACAGAGACTAGCTGAACATTTGTTCTCCCCTCATTTATGATAATGGGCAGCTAAGCCGCTTACCAGTAAAGTAAAACGTTAGTACTTCCCTTTGCGACTTCCAGGCTTCACTCCTCTGCTGCTCCCAGCAGAAGGACTGCTGTCCCAGATTGAACCACAGTACAGATAAAGGCAGGGCAGTCTTAATCAGCAGACACCTGAGAATTAACCCTATAGGGGAAAAGGGTTTTCACCATCAGCCTGCTGACTAAATGGTGGACTAGCACTCTGCCCCAATAGTGATATACAATTACAAGAAAATTGATCTATAATATCACATGCCTTATGGTTACATATTATCAGAGATATACGGGCTCAGGAACCCTCTGGTTCAGACAAAACCCAGAAAGGTAAGGAAAACCCAAATCTGAGAAGCTGGTCCTTTATAATGGCCAGGTACTAATCTAAAATACCTAGAAGTACAGATCAGGGACAGGAGAGATATCGTAGTAATAACAAGCCAGAGGTCAGTACACGAGATAAACATATGCCAATGGATGAACACAGAAATCAGTCAAATATACAAGCCAGAAGTCAAACCAGAAAATCAAATGCAGGAGCAAGAAGACACGCGCTGAGGGCTAGAATTAACCACGTCAGGGCTCAGAGCACAGTCAGTGACTGATATTTAAAGGCCTAGATCCCTGATCAGGTGCAGCATTCAAAGTGGCCAGATTCAGAGACTGGCGCCCTCTGTTGGGAAGGCCGCACTGCAGGAGCTCCAGCAGGCATGACAAATAGTGGCAATGGATCAATACACCAAAGTCTGTTGATACATATGTATGCGGCGATTCAGTTATGAAATAAAGGTTAGAGAGTTTAATACATTAACTGTTGTCCTTTTAAATAAACTCAGCATTATGGAGTATCATTAGATAATAAGGCTGTACAGTTCTTTTTATCTGCTGCACTGACAGTAGCTGGTCACTAATTACCATCATGAAAGCATGTACTGTTTTCATTAATATTTATATATCTTCTACAATGTTAGCTACACATAAAGTAGATACTTGCAAATACGCACATACCTATTTATTTTATCATAAATAAAGTGATAATCTTTGAAATAATACTCACAAAACAGAATTGTCCCAAATTGTTACTTGTAGAATTCAGTTATGCTAACCTTTTCTCTGCTTACCCAAATATTTTTTTTTTACCCTGCAGAAAATAATACTTTTTATTACACTTCTGAGATTGCCTAAATTACAAGCTGCTTTAAATAGAGATTGCTGAGCGACCGTGAATGTTTATCGTGTGCATGGGGAAATGCCGGCATGGGAAATAGGCACACATCATGAGAATTTGTTAAATGTGCAGCGTGTCATTGCTGACAAGTCATGCCGTCTAAATGGAAAAACTCAGTTTTGTTGTCTGTGTTGTGGATTACTTTTGAACAGGTTTACAAATATTGATGTAAAAACAAGGTTCCGTTTTATAAAATCAATACGTGAAATTTAATAAACATGATGTGAACTATGGAGAACAGAAGACTAAATGGAAGAATTTGGTTAAACAGAGCAGAAAAGAAAATAATTACATTTCATCCTTAATATTGAAATTTCATGATAGACCCTGATTTCCGGAGCTCATTTCTTAAATGATTCTAGAATACGTTTGGAAATTCAGGAGGCAAAAACAAAAAAGTTATCACTTATGTAATTTAAAGGTGGTGAGACATTTTTAGAGGACTTCAAGAAAGACCAAGGCTCCTCTACCAGCTGATCTGATATTTGCCACCTGACAAGACCATAAAGTCTTAGTAGCGCCCCATTACCAGCTCAATGAGAATCCAGCCTCTATTTTAGAGGCTCATGTTATAATTATAACAAGCTGCTAAATAATACTAGTGGCAGTGCTATGTGTTTCTGTTGGCATGCCATCCTGGGGTCCATAGGATTACAGTATTGAGCACTGTTGGCACAATCATGGCGGGAAGTGATTTGCAGATACAAAAAAAAAAAAAATCACTCAACACCAGTTTTGGGCAGATTGTGTTTTTTCCCCAATAGTAGCAACAAATGGAGTTTATCTAGTGACAGACGTGGAGGCCCAGCTTGGAATAGGATGTTCTGAGCGAATAACTTAAATGCAGGAGTCAAATTGACTGGGAACGCTTGCAATCCCCTATTTCAACAGGGTGGACATAGATGCCATTTGGCTGATATATACCAGAAATCTGCAACACCTTTAATTTCAGATAGGACTCTACAAAACATCTATATGTAGGGGTACAAGGCCCGGACATTTTTAAGTGAGCAGCCAACGTTTGTCTACTGCTATACAGAAAGTTAGCTGAATCTCAGTAGGTTAGAGAGGTCAGCAATGAGAAACCCGAAGGACGATCCCAATATCCTAAAACCTGACAAAAAAGGGGGGGTATTGTCATACTTCCCTTTGATAAATACAACCAGGAAGCCCTACGTCAGATGGGCGATACTAAAACATACTGTATAAAAAAATTGATCATGACCCTACAGAGAGGTGCAAGAATCTTTGAGCATGATTAAAAGAGGTTACATGGAAGATATCCTAAAATTACGTTTTTTATTTGCTCCCAAAAGTTCACGAAAATCTCCCGGACGTCCAATTATATGAGGGATTGATTCCATTACAAGCCATTCATCACAATACATTGATATCCATTTGCCGCCGGTAGTCCAAACTACCCCTGTTTATTTGAAGGATACCATGAATCTACTACAAAAATTGGATAATTTACAATGGAAGTCTGAATATACTTGTCACATGTGACATCCGTTCACTTTATAGTGTGATACCACACCAACGGGGTTGTAGGGCGGCTAGAGCATTTTTGGAGTCTTTCGGATCATATGAGTCTTTACAGATTGACTTACGAGAGGGAATTCAATTTATATTCAATAATTTTTTCTATGAGGGACAGTTTTACCTACAGGTGGAAGGGAATCCTATGGGCACCAGGTTTGCGCCCATTTATGTAAAACTTTTCATGACAAAATAGGAGTCAGATTTTATTTTTGGTTCGCATGACTGGGCGCAACACCTGACGCTTGATAGAAAACAGCAATAAAATTCCTATTTGGAAGACTGGTGAGGATGACCCTATTTTTAAAATATCTTAATGAGAATGATTGGAGACTCCAATTGGAAAGCCAGTTTAGTATCAAGGAGATAGTCTACATTGAAGCAGATTATTTGAAAACAATTATCGTATTTCAAGCCGGTGGATGTAAACAATTATATTGATTACACCAGCTGTCACATATTTGGCTCAAAAGTGTTCCTAAGAGCCAGTTTGTGAGGTTGAGAAGGAACTTTACAGAAAAGAGTGTCTTCCAAACACAAGCCAGTGATATGGAAAGGAATCTTATAGAAAAGAGCTATGATGGCTCATCACTGGATGCTGTTACTGAGGAAAAACTCAAATAGTGATAGGCACCAAATGTTGCAGCACAAATTAAGTAATGGAAATTACTTTGATGGGGTTCCTTTTATGTATGGTTTTAATAATAGGACACAAGACATAAATAGAATTATAAAAAAGTTATCCATCCTATCTAAAATTGCTTTTGGGCTACACACTGAAAATTATAAAATTGGGGAGCTAGAAACAGACACATGTTTATCCAGAGCCATAGGAATGGGAGTCATAAGAACTTATACCACAGCCGTAGAACCCTACTTTTAGGTTGAATATGTGTAGCTTGGAAAAACATGAAATCCAGCAAAAGATAAGTAGAAGAGTTAGTGTATAGGGGGACTTTTAAACTATGTCACTACCTGTCACTCCAAAAATGTTGTATATGCCTTGCTCTGTAGATGCAAACTTCTATAGATGGGGAGAACCATCTGCCTCCTCCTCGTGAGAATTAGCGAACATAAGAAATCTAAGAAAAGGATATATGAATCACATGGTATCAACACATGTTAAGGAAGCACACGGTAGTTCCCCTATAGGTCTGAGGTTCATGGTCTTGAAGGTTAACAGATTAGAGGGGAGAGTACTTAATAAAAGTAATGGAAAGAAAGAAAATGATTTTTTGTTCAAGACATTTACCCCTAAAGGTTGAACACAGACTTTGGGCGGTGTCTCTTTCTCTAAGCAAAGTATCTCAAGGTAAAACCATTTGGGACATACCTTAGAAGTACGCAATTTGTTTTTTTCTATAGCGTAAGGTTTGGGCACATGATAATTTGGTTGACTAATCTTTAGAGAGGATGACACACTATTTCACCCCCCCCCCTTTTTCCTTAAAAGCCCTCAAGATTCAATCACACTATCTGGGCTGTATGAACCTTGCTGGATTGAGTGTTGACCGTTGTAGGCTGTATATTGACGGTAATGCCCTGGTGACCTCTTATAATGTGGATACATGATGATAGTACATTTTTTGAGTATAATTTTTCTTTAATATTTCTTTAATCAGAAAATGGAATATATTGTGTGTTTATGTATTTTTCAAGCATTTTTGTGGACCTTATTGCCATATGTGTCGCTCGATGGCCAGTCGGACCATATTCCCAGGCTCGGGAATATTTGGAATTTCTGGGATTGGCAATTTCTCTGCATTTCCCAGAAGAGTGGCATTTTCATACATAAAGGAACACTGCAGCTTCTATAGCTGGCAAAAATGTTAGGATTATGAATAATGGATGAACAGAAATGTTGGTGAGTTTGCACACTCATTTATTTAGGACTTGAACCCTGCATTAACATGTGGGCCTGTTATACCGGTTAATGTTAAAAGCACCAGTGATATAAGCTTATGTTGGCAAAATAAGTAACACTGGGCTTTCATTGTAGAATCTCAATCGGTTCAGTTCGCTACCAATTTTACTTTATCTTGCTGTGAATTCCACAACTTTATAAGAGTGACAATATCCATTGGTTCAAAGTACATTTAAAGCAGTTGTATTCTACAGTTAAATTAATTTTTGAAGCCTTCTCAAAAGTACTTGAAATCTGATATTTTTTTGGTCTTTGCAATGCAAACTTTGTATATCTCCGTTAATCTACAATATGCTGTAGGTTTTCAGACTTGCAGGTTCAGTTTTGGCTATGAAAGGACAAGCAAATCTTTGAGCAACAACATCTATGCCACAGATTGCGACGTTTCCCTACCTATCCATTTTGTTTTTAATGCGGTTATGACTTTATGGCCATTGAACGATACTGGATTATTTTAAGGGCTTTAAATAGAATGGTAAGAGATGTGTGAGGTTTGGTTTAGGGGAATCTGGGGCGCGTTCTGGGACAAGCAGGTACGCAGGACTAAGAAGCCCTTAAGTTAGGTTCGATACCAGTCCTCGATGTGGCTGGACTTGGCAATGATTAAGCAGAGAGGTGACCTAAAAGGTATGGAAGAGAAACACCAGTTTTTAGGTAACTGGCAATAAATGACAGAACAGAGGGAAAATAGATATATAAAAAAACACACACCACACACACACACACACACACACACACACACAGGCGACCAGCCAAGCAACAGGGGAAGATAAGAGTCTAGTTAGAGGTACATGGGTTCGTTAGCCAAAGCAGAGTCACAACACGAGTACTCAGAATAAAGGCGTAATATATGCAATTTAGTGTCAAAATAAACTGAAAACTACAAAAGGGCACCTGTAATTAGGCTTTGGAAGTTTAAATATGACACCCTCTGTTCTGATTGGACAGTGTCATCAAGAGGATGCGCCAAAACATGTGCTGGTGGCTCGCATGTACACCGCGGGTTTGGGGCACCCAGTCGGAGGATCGCCCCGAAGACTTAAAGGAGGATGCCGGGGGCCAGGGTGGAAAGTCAGAGAGAGGTCTGACAAAATGTTCACCATGGTAGGTGGATTGACTAATGGAACTGGTGACTACTGTGAGTGTACGTCAAGTTACGCGCTGTTTGTAAGTTGAATGAACAAGAAGTTTACTCAACACCAAAGGACAGTTCGTATAATTAGTTAACTGTAGTCACCTTTCACTTCCCTGGTGATGGTACACTTGTTCAGAATTGGTGCACTTGCAATGGAGACAATACATTTTAGGAGCACTTTTGGACATTTTCCCTGATTAGGATTAATTGAATGGTAAATGCATGAGTGCAGCTTGGCTTTGTCCGAGGAGATGCACTTTCTAGCCTTGGGGCCATAGTCCAATATTGATGTTAAATGGCAGATGCTAATGGAAAACCTGAGTGTCTGCCATGTAACATCTGTATTATGAGGGAGCCTCTTTCTCAGCAGCTCCAGATGTAATGCTGCCGATCCTCAGCACCTGCGGGCCTTCAGGGGGAATCTGGGCACTCGGCAACATTGCTGGCTGGTCGGGTGCCAGAAGTTCCGGCCGTTCGTGCGCCTGGAGGTGTGGGGCGCGGCGTGATGACGGGGGGCCACCGGCCTAAAATGCAGGGCGCGTGAGTCGGCTCATTGCCCTGATGTGGAGTTAGGTCCCGCATCGCCTGGTGTATTCTCTTGTTGATTCACTGATTCTTTTGCTCTGTTGCTGAACCGGATTGTATCCGGACCCTGATAGTTGCTGACTCAGACTGCCTTCCTGACCAAGCCTGTATGTGTGTTGTGCCTAAAGCAGGCTCTGAGTGCTTGGTTTATTTGAACCACGCTGACCCAGAGTCCATAACTATCTTGCATAACATTGATACATAGTATATGTCTGTCCTGCATAGCGCTGACTCCGATAATCCATCGATCTGCCCTGTTGCCAAATCGGAGTGTACAAAAACCCTCTCTATTGCCAACTCCGAACGTTTGTATGATCACGCTTCTGTTAACCCCTGGTGTATGAGCACACTGCCTAAACCTCGTCCTGACTGCATTCTGCTTATCAGTGAGGTTAATCCTTTGTGGCTCAGCAATAACCTGATCTCAAAACCTGCTCGGACTAAGGCTAGGGTCAGACGAGTGCGTTTTCTAAGGACTCTGCGCCCATGCAGTACGGACACACTTTTTGACGGAAGACACAGTAGTTGCCTTACAGTCAGTTTTTGTAACGGATGTTATTTTTGACGGATGTAGGAGGGAAAATAAATTTAAATGAAAAAACATTTTGTCCTTCAAAAATGCTGGACATATCAATGCAGTCCGTCTGACCACGTTCCATCACTCACACACAAAGCTACGCGAATGTTGCGTACTTGGCGCACTCCGCACGTCCGTTCTAGTGTTCTAGTAGTATTACGTTCTTGCCTAACCTGCGTCCATCGTGCATCCGCACTTCTGTGCAGACGTACTTCGTGTGTGGGGCTCCATTTAACACAATTGTACGCTATCACGGACGTACTTTTGTGCGGCAACACGGACGTGATTACTGCGCTCGTCTGACCCCAGCCTAAGCTGTACTCATTGTTGATCTGTCTATTCTCCCTGCCTGGGAGAGATAGGCTTAGTGGTCCCGACCATTCAAGGATCAGAGGGTCTAATTGAGCTTGGGAAGCCTTCAAAGTGAAGCCTTCAAAGTGAGCACTTAGAGATATCCTGGAGATACTCTGGAGGTAGTCTGAGGTTAGACAGGAGGTAGAAAACCTACAAAAAGGTAAGATTTGTTGGTTTAAATCCATTCTTTTTATAATGGCAGGCTTGGTCCAGTGTAAGAGCTGTCATGCATTTGTTTTTAGATCCAATTTTTGGAGGTTTGGATTGTGCCTGATATGTAGGCAGCTCTCTTTATTGCAGCAGGAAATTGCCTGTTTGAAGTCTGAGATTTGTAAATTATCTGTTAGACAAACTCAGGCTATGGCTATGACTGTTACAAAGCCACTGCCACAGAGGCCTCCTAGGAGCGGCAGATGGACTACTGTAGGATCTGGTAGACTTAGCCTTGTGGATAGAAGGCATGTCCCACAGTCTGTGGCTCTTCTTAATTCTTTTGAGGCACTTTCAGAGTGTAGTGGTGAGACGGAAGTAGGCTCAGACACCATAGTTGAGGAACCACCATCCCCTATGCCGAAGGTATGCAGGACTGCAACCAAGAACAATAAGGAAAAGGTGGGACATGATAGAAGGCAATTGTTGCTGGGTGATTCTATCATAAGAGGTGTTGAGCTGGAGAGTAGTGGTTTAGTGAGATGTCTTCCTGGGGCTACTGCTCGTAGAGACAAGAGACGTATTCTCAATATTGTCAAACAAGCAAAGCAGCAAGGGGAAGTGGATGTTCTAGTCCATCTAGGGACAAATGACTTGGCTAGCAATGAGGTTTCTGAGATTAAGGATGATTTTTGTGTTCTTGGAGGTGAAATACAGCAGATTGCGTCCACTGTGTCATTCTCTGAAGTTTTGCCTGTGCATAACATTCAGGATAGGCAGATGCACAATAGGGAATTTAATTTGTGGCTTCAGGAATGGTGTCGAGAGCAAGGATTTGGCTTTGTGTCCCATGATAGCTCTAATTGGAGCAGAAAGGAACTGTATAAAAAAAGATGGTTTGCATCTTACTCATAGGGGAACATATGTTCTCAATGAGAAGTTCAAAAGTTTCGCAAAGAAATATTTAAACTAGGAGGGGGGGACAAAAGGGTAAAAAACAATCTGCCTGATTGTCCCCCAAAACTAAATCGGAGGGTGCAAGCAACATGCGGGGAAAAAAAATGACAAGCTCAGAGTCGTGTCTATAAATGCTCGCAGTTTAGTCAATAAAATCAATGAACTGGAGGCAATGATGGCAGCTGAAAAAGTAGATTTAGTTGCGGTTACTGAGACATGGTTCAGTGAGAAAAATAACTGGGACAGAACAATACCGGGGTACTCTTTATATAGAAAAGACAGAGAAGGTAGGAAAGGAGGAGGAGTGGCCCTGTACGTGAAAAACAACATAAAAACAAACCAAATAAAAGTGAGCGAGGTGAACATAGAGTCAGTTTGGGTTACGCTAACATTTGGCAATCATACAGTAGCTCGTGTAGGTGTGATCTATAGACCCCCTGGACAAGTAGAAGAGCTAGATAATCTGCTGCTTGTGGAAATAGCCAAAATGGCAATGAAGGGGGAAGTTATTATCATGGGGGACTTTAATCTTCCTGATGTGAACTGGAAAACCAAAACAGCTGGGTGCACCAGGAGTACAAATATTCTAAACTCCCTACTGGGATTATCTCTAACACAAGTAGTTGAGGAGCTGACCCGTAAAGAGGCCATATTGGATTTAATACTCACAAATGGAGGTTTGGTATCGGACGTTGTTGTAGGTGAAAATTTGGGATCTAGTGATCACCAGTCAGTATGGTTTAATATAAGAACAGGGATGGAACCGCACCACACAAAAACAAAAGTTTTAGACTTTAACCACTTGGCTGCTATGGACGCGCTCAGCGCCGTCCAGCCAAGTGGTTCTCCTGTGCTACGGACGCGCTCAGTGCGTCCGAGCACAGGAGGCAGCAATCCGCCGGACATCTTGGATGTCAGCCCAGCACTCGGGAGCCTGGCGATTGCTGTGCGGCGACGCGATGACATCTAATTCAGGCGCCCCCCCGCATGTGCGGAGGAGGCGCCTGAAAGGGAGGGAGGTCCTTCGGACCTCTCTCCCTCCCGATCGCCAGGGAGCAGGGGGTTAATACAGGCACCACTTGGAAGGGCACAGCCTGCCCTTCCAAACGGTGGCTGTCATTAACCCCTGGGGAGCCGGATCACGAATCGGCGCTGAAAAGCGCCGGTTCGTAATACTTTCCCGGAGCTGGCCGACATCTTGGATGTATATATATACATATTGTATGTATATATATTTTGCGATAGTCTTGGTAATGTATTTTAAGCATGGGGTTAATCCTGTTCATTTCTTTCCATGGAGCAGTATAATTTAATAAGCCCTTAATTTCATGTAAGGAAGTATAATGTGACAGTTAATCAAAGAATGAAAATTCCTGTTTGCTTTGCTAACAATTGATGTTTTGGGGCTAAAATAAAGGGTCCTAAAAACAACATGAAAGTAGCTGAATGACGAAGATTTGTAGTTTAGAAAAAAAAAAAAAATCTCTTTAATAAAGGCCCGCGGAATTATTCAAGAAAACGGAACAGAAAAAAATCCCCCTGACAGCTCCTTCCCCTAAACGAGAGATGACAGCACCCTCATTAAAAGAATTAATAGCACGCTCAGAAATGTTAACCCCCTCTCTCCCACAGAGAAACAATACGTGCTACAATCTGCCTTTGGTGCCTTTTTGCAGGAGAGCTTGTCCTCCTTTGGTTCATATCAAAGTGCATATTGATATGTTGTCTACTTAACTGTAGAAAATGACGACTCAAAGCAATTCTTAAACCCCAGCTAAGGGGGTATTGTTCAAACAGCCATTTGATGGTCACAGACAATTAAAACCAATTATTTACATAGCGCTTTATTAGGAAAAAAAATGACAGTTAATGATTGTTTCAATTTTCAAACATTTAAAGCAATTCCATAGACCCCGTCTCTCGACCTGAGAAATGGATAGATGGGATTTACAATTCACCAGCGCTGGCTCACTTGATAAAGGGCGAAACGCACTGCAGACCTTCGGCACCTGTTTATCCCTCTAAAGACTCCCCTTGCCATTATCAAAAGGTAGCAGTTTGTTCCACAAAATCAACATAAAACAGAACATATTTGGGCAGAAATCAAACACAAAAAGGGTTATTCAATAACCCCCGAACAGTGAATTTCATTGTATGTGCCATTTTGTGGCAATTCGGCTTCGAGAGCTGGCAATTTGCCAAATACTGGTGCAGTTCACCGAAATTCTGCGATCCACACCCTCAACGAAATTAACCATTACTTCTTTATGGGAAAATCTAGTCACAGAATGCCGAACTGCACAGAAATGTTGGCGAAATGCCTCGATTTGAGGGATTCAGTTCGCCCGGTTTAAACAGGTTTATACCATAGGATTCAAAGTAAAAAAATATTACCGTTTCACTTTCTTTTTTGTTCGTTTATTATTTTCCATTTCAGCAAATAGCCTCAATTTTTTTGGTATTTTTCAGCATTTTTTTTAAATGAAAATTTTATTCCATTTTTCTTTTAATCAAGACTTTTTATTCTTAACAGTTTTTTTTATTTTATTTTTCGGAAATTTTATTAATTTTTTTAGGCATTTTCATGGATGTTTTTTGCAAAATTTTTGATACCCATTTTTTTAACCCTTTTGCTGCGGAGGACGCGCTCAGCGCGTCCACCCGCAGGTAGGGTTGCGTGCGGAGGACGCGCTGAGCGCGTCCTCTTTTTTGTGACCAGCGATCGGCCAGATTCCGGCCGATCGCTGTGCCCCCGGTGCGGGCTGACATCCTCGATGTCAGCCCAGCACCCGGGACCTCCGCCGGCACCATTGGATGTCATCGCGGCGGCGCGATGACATCTAATTGAGGCGCCCCCCGCGTGTGCGGAGGAGGCGCCTGAAAGGTAGGGGGGTCCTTCGGACCTCTCTCCCTCCCGATCGCCGGGGTGCACCGGGTTAATCCAGGCACCGTTTGGAAGGGCACAGCCTGCACTTCCAAACGGTGGCTGTCATTAACCCCTGGGGAGCCGGATCACGATTCGGCGCTGAAAAGCGCTGGATCGTGATCCTCTCCCGGAGCTGGCTGACATCTTGGATGTCGGCCAAGCCTCCGGGAACTCCCCCTGAGGACTGGCGTCATCGTGCATAGCACGATGACGCCTGTCCTGGAGTTAACCCCTAGCTGCCAGCAATGGTGGAGATAGGGGGTTCCAATGAACCCCCTATCTCCCGATCCGTGGCAGCTAAGGGTTAATGTTTGATATGGTTGGATCGGCCAGAGCATGGCCTTTTCAACGATACCAAACTTGACCATATAAAAAGTTTTTAAAAAAATTAAAAAATATTTCAAAAACAATTATAAAAAACAAAAACAAACAAGTTTTTTTTTTTTTTTGGTTGGGTTAATGCAGCAATATTGTTCCCATTTCAATTATAATGTGAACAATGATGCTGCACTAACGATTTTTGTATGCGGTGCGTTTGTTAAAAATAGCGAAATTTTCCCCCAAAAAAATGTAACGAGACCCCATCTCTAATTTTTTTAACAAGCGGAACCCAATACTAAATATAACCGCAAACCATTGCATGTTAAAATGTGGAAAAAAACACACTTTACACATTGTAAATTATTGAAAATTCGAATTTTATTGCATTTTTTGTTATAATATACAGACAGGACATGACGTATACATATAATAATGACATATTATGAATCTGCCGAGTCTGCCGGATAAACGATATATAATATGTCTGGGTCATATATTAAAATAAGGCTTCAAAAGGCGTTTAAACATGATTAGCGAAACCGGTAAAAATGACCTCAGCACAGGTGTGAAAAGCCTCAGCAGTGAAAGGGTTAAAGATTTTTTATTCTGTGACAGTTTATTTTATATAGGACCTTTATTATTATTTCCATGCATTTTCATACATTTCGATAGTTTTAAAAACACCTTTTTTAAAATACTGTTTTTTACCAGTACAGCAGCTGATCGGCTCTTTTCGGTAGTTGTCAGTTTTGCTGAAATTTCGGTGCACTCTGAATAACCCCTTATATTAACTGTAAAAATTGCTATTGCTTAAAGGTTCAAACACTGTAACAGTTTTTCCGAGTGAATAGGAACTTTAACCTGTAGCTTACTTCTAGGTGGTGCTAAGCGTTTTTAATACGCGCGTTTTTCACTTGGCGTTTTCCTTGCGTTTCACGAGCGTTTTGCAAAATCGTTGTACGCGCGTTTTTTGATTGACTACGGAGGTGTCCAATAGAAAATTTACTGTCTTAATTACGGAGGCGACCAATGAAAAAGACTTCCCTGTGTGCACGAACCAAAGTTGCAAAATGGAGATCTGCCCAAGATGCACCATTGCAACAATCGCAGCTTTCCACTATCTGCTAGACATGTGCACAGCACAAAATTTCGTTTTGAACTAATGCATTAGTCCTAAAATGCAATTTATTTAGTTACTAAATAAATTCGTTTTCAGTTCTTTAGTATGATAACTAATTTCATTCATCCGAAAACCAATGGATACAATTACTATTGTAGTGGCTCCTCAGAGGGCTGAGATCGCTGCTTGTTACAGTATCTCACTCTCAGCACAATGTGGGCCATATTACATAGTTGGTGCTAACATAACCAGAGCTGTTGTAAACTTCCCAGAGCCATTATAGCCTATGGAGGTTTTCAGTTTACAACAGCTCTGGTTAAGTTATTACCAACATTGTAATACTGCCCCTTGTCAGGCAAAGCTGTTACAGTAACTGACTGCTGCTCATCACAGCGCTCAGAGTTTCAGTAAAACTAGTAAATAATATTTTTATATATAAGAGGTTAGAACAATATTATTTCCTTGTTTTACTGAAACTCTGAGCGCTGTTACAGTCAGTTACTGTAACAACTGAGCCTGATACATTGTACTGAGAGATAATGTAACAAGCAGCCGATCTCAGCGCTCACAGCCACTGGATTTAAAGGGCTGAAGAAAAGGATCCTCTCTGTATAATGTTTAGAACATCCTCCTGCATTAATTAATACCCCTCTCTGTATAATGTATACAACATCCACCTGCATTAATACCCCTCTCTGTATAATATATAGAACATCCTCCTGAATTAATTAATGTCCCTCTCTGTATAGAACATCCTCCTCAATTTATACCTTTCTCTGTATAATGTATATAACATCCTCCTGCATTAATACCCCTCTCTGTATAATGTATAGAACATCCTCCTGCATTAATTAGTGCCCATCTCTGTATAGAACATCCTACTGCATTGGATGTGGAGGGTGCAGAACTTCGGATGTTGCGATGTTGTGCTCTTCATTGCTGGTCTCCTTCACTCATCAATGTAATATCACAAAAAGGACTGAAACTAAAATGTAGTGCTTTTTATTTTAGTTTCTTTCGTTTTTTGTACTGAGCAGTTTCGTTTCTCTTGAGTCATACTAAAACTAAATTATCCCAAAATTCTGACTAAATCGTTTTAGTACTAAAACGAATGCACATGTCTACTATCTGCGCTTGAGGAGAAGGAGGCAGGCGATGGCCAGGCGACGCTACTGGGTGCATCCGACCATTGCAGACCGACAACGGGGTCAGGTCTGGGCGTTGTTTGCAACTCTGCGTGCACATGAGGAGAAGTTTATGCAATACACACGGTAAAGAGGTTAGTACATGTACCCTGCTTTTATTGTTGTTGTGTCCCATATGATGGCACCATCAGAGATTTGATTTGGGAAACAGGCGGGATAGCAAGATAGAAAAAAAAGCTTGCATCAAATTAACCTGTGTAAGATGGTATGTTGTTGTGACGACATGGCCCATAAGCACCGTTTCATTGCTATTAATTCCCCTTTTTGTTTTTTTATTTAATTTTACAATAGTTTTTGTTTTGATGCTGCTGGACTTGATGTCCCCCACTTGCAACGGCAGGACACCTTCATGCGTGAGAGCATTGCACCGGTGGAAAGATTGCTGATTACGTTGCGGTAAGTCAACTAACGTCACTACACACATAATACAGTGCAATGTGCTGTCGGGGTTATTCAAAGAGAATCAAGCCGTCACTGCATGTTTGGTTACTTTTCATCCAATACGGAGCAGATCGGCGATCCCTTCACCTACCCTGCGGTGGTTTCAGCAAGTGCCACAGGGCCGATGTAGTGCAGGGAAAAGCCGCCACAAACCTGCTGAACACTCACCCCATAACCTGGCAATTGCTTGCCCAAACCCTGCAAAAACATCCGGATTAACCCCGCCGAACACACCAGAGAAACCCGAGCACGAGTCGATCAGAACGCAGAGCAGCCGCCGGTCAATAAAATAAGTAAAGAGACTTTTTACTGTTGCTTTAAACCAAGAACGGTTTATTCTAGAAATATGTTGAAAAAAAGGTAAATATTATCCTAAACAACTATACAAATTAAACCACATAATGGCAGGGCAGTTCGCCACATATTGGCTAACCAAACAAAAAACAGCCAACGGGCAAGGCATTTTCCCTCCTCAGCAAGGTAAAGAAAATGAAAAAGGTGCCTAGGGATACAGAGATTATAAATTTTGATAGTGATGCTCATCACCCTGCATCTCCTCCCTCCTTCCACAGCTGGGTGTGGGATATCTGAAAGGGGGCTGTGTGTGTGAGTACCATGTTTCAGGGGGGTGGTGCATGGGTGTTTGTGGGTAGTAGGTGGTAGGTGGAGGAGTGTGTGCGTGTGTGCAGGTGTGTGGTATGTAGTGTAGAGGTGTTTGTGTTGTAGCTGGTGTATATTGTTGGGAGGAGCGTTCTTCAGGTGGAAGGAAGGAGTCGAGGGCACGGGTGACGGCATCACGTGCCTCTGTCTGTTGACTCCTAGGCACCCTTTTCATTTTGTCCTCCAAGCTGAGGAGGAAATGGGCCTCACAGGACATTTTCTGAACATTCTGCACCAGGTCCTCCATGACGCTGATCACTCGGTCGTCCTCACGCTGGGTCCTCTGTCGACGGCCCCTTAAAATTGTACGTCTCCGTACAGGAGGTGTCATGGCTGGTGTGGCAGATCTTGGGACAGAAGTCGTTGGTGCCTCTGTCTCTGTCTGTGTTTGTGTTTGTGACGGGGACGGTTGGGTTTCCGACATTTCGACCGAGGTGCATGGCTGTGGATCTTGGGTGGCCGTGTCCTCCTCCTCCTCATTGTTGTCCTCCTGCCTCTCCCAGCTGCTGTCAGTGCTGTCAATAGCAAATAATACATTAGTGGGTGCATTATATTATTATTTACATGTTCTGTAAAACAATATCCACGACCCTCATAAACATTGTTATTGGTTTGACTTACCTACGCATTTCCACGCATGGGATCAGAAATTCCAGCTGGTCCGCATGTATGTAGCGCGATGGCGCACTGGCAGCCGCTCCACTCCGGTACTCCTTCTCCTTACGCCTGTGGCGTATGAAAGCATCCTTAATGCTCCTCCATTTCTGCTTCATGTTATTGACTGTTGAAACAAAATGTAAGCATGAACAAATTTTGTTTTTCCTACATTTCATAGGTATTTAGCAACCGGACAGTCGTTGGTGAGTCTGCACTATGCCTTCATGATCGGACAATCAACAGCTAGCAACATCATTCGGGAAACATGCTGTGCCCTATGGGATATCCTTCATGATGTCGTTATGAAGAAACCCAACAAAGAGGAGTGGATGGCGATTGCAGACGTTTTTGCCAAGACCTGCAATTTTCAATTTTCTATTTCAATTATAAAAAATATGTTTCTTTTGTCCTGTTTGCGGTATCCGATGCAAATTACTGCTTCACGTACATAGACATCGGATCCTACGGGAGCAGCTCGGACGCAGCAGTATTTGCCCATTGTATGCAAAAAAACCCTGTTTCTTCGTTTAAAAAGTTTATGTTTCGATTAATAAAATTTGTTTGTATATAACGGATTTCAGACCTTTTTGTATTTTTAAAAAAAAAAATACACGCTGTGTGCTTCTCCGGTTTTTATAGCCATGGCCACAGCAGCTGTCATGGGTATTCATTGCCCCTAGGCCACACATGGGTATTTATTGCCCCTAGGTCACACATGGGTATTTATTGCCCCTAGGCCACACATGGGTATTTATTGCCCCTAGGCCACACATGGGTATTTATTGCCCCTAGGTCACACATGGGTATTTATTGCCCCTAGGCCACACATGGGTATTTATTGCCCCTAGGTCACACATGGGTATTCTTGTTTTATGTACCTCTGGTATCACGTTCTCGGTTGCTGCAGGTCTTCCAATCCGCCCACAACTTCTCCCCGATCTCCTGCCATACTCGCAGCCTCGCTGTTCTATTTTTATAGTCGCTCCTCCGCTGGTCATAGATGCATGGTTGCCCATGCACCAGACGGATGAACAGCTCCGCGTCGCCCAGACCTACGCCAGCTCCAGCTCCAGCTCCAGCTCCAGCATCCATCTTCACACACAGCGGCGTTTGAATTCCCCGGGGGTGTGGTGTCTTCCTGCCATGTGCCTGGCATGTGCAGAACGCGCATGCGCAGGTGTTCGAAAACGTACGTTTTTGAATTGGAAAACGCGCAAACGCGCGTTCACGTCAAACTCTATGGCCGCGAACGCGCTGATAACTGCCCCAAAGAAGCTCCCGCACTTCTTTGGACGTAGGGCGTTTATCAGCGCGTTCATGCGCGCTGAGAAACGGCCAGGTGTGATATGCCCACATAGGGAATAATGGTATTTCACTGTTTGAGCGTTTTACAGCGCGCAGGAGCGCGCTGTAAAACGCTTAGGTGTGAACCCAGCCTTAAACCGATTACACTGGCATGCGCAGCCTGTTACATTAGGGTGAGCACCCATTAAACATTAATGGAAAACTTATGTTTAGAAGATTTTGCACATAATGCACAGTTTTTATTCCAAAATAACAAACCAGTGATCAAAGATAGTGAATATTTATGTTATTCATCATGAACCATATAAGGGACATCGAAAATGTCAACGATGGAGGTGAAAGAGGACCTCTTTGGCCGGGGTCAGACGAGCGTTTTGAAGAGTGGAAGGAACGTCTTTGAGAGTGGACATACCTTCCACTCTGATACCCATCTGGCCACATCGTTGAGCGCAGTGAGTGCGCTCAGCGCAGCAAGGCTCGATCCTCCTATGGAAGATAGCTCTTTGCAGCCCCATCGAACATGCGTCCTAGCGCTTTGATGTGGAAGCTTGCAAGACCGCCACAGCACGGCCGCTGTCGTGTGTGCGCAACAACGTGTGACCGGAAGGCACGTCAGTACGGGCGCACAGTGCGCTACTCTGACCCCAGCCTTAACCCAGCATTAGAGTGTGCCTGGGCACACCCCCTGCGCACGCCTATGCATAGTAACGAATTCATGCAACCTATTGACAGCCTTCCTGCTGAACTACATTCAGCTCTAAGCTACAGTGTTTCATGAATAAATGATATTCTGCTTATATATAAATCTTATTTTACCCGTCTAAAATACATTCACATTTTGTTTGGTAAAGAGTAGACCCCAACATACTTTAAAAGGGCTTTAGACATGTAAAAGCAGGTATAGAAGTGGAATACCCTTATATTCATTCTAATAAGAACTGCAAACCTGCCACTGATCCAGATTCTGAAACTATGAAAGGAAAGCCAATTAGATCTTCATAATAATAGCTACTAAGGCTATCCTGGAAATAAATTAGCATATATTCTAATTATGGCACCTCTTCACTTGGTAAGGAACACGTTGATGAGGTCAATCTATCACTATGACATAGTGGGAGTTGGTGACAGCTAAAGTCCTAATTGCTTTTTGTGTACAACAGCTCTTTAACTCTTTATTTGGTGGCGTAACTGAACATTTACAGGTTTGCACATTTCATGTGTAGAGAGTCAAGTGTCGGTCTCAAAGTATAAATGACAAAGAATCCTGGAAGATCTAGAACCATGTTCCACCAAAGAGGGAAATATTTCAGGAGGAAAATACAATGTGTCGAATCTTTTGAGCAAATGGTTCGATGAAATGATAATTTCTTTTATGCACAAAATACATTCCGTTCAATGTTAAGGGGATTGTAGTTCTAAAAAAACAGGAAAATCACAACGGTTGATACATCGGTGTGTTGACTACGCATTCGTTGAGCGTAAGCCGAGAACTCCCTGTCATTTCTGATATACGACATATTTGTTAAGGGTTTTACGTGTTTGAGAAGATTCACAGGGTGCATCTTTTGGCAGTAATTTCGCTCTCCTGAAACTGAGCAGAGAAGACAGGGAGAGACGGGAGGGGATAGGAATGAATCTACATGAAGCTTCACAACAAGAACTCATTAAGGGAGTATTCACCGATCTACCAAACAAAATATCTGGACAGTCAGTGAAGCCAGGAATGTGGCTGGCTAGTGGGCATTGGGCACGTTATAGCCCACTCAGCTTGAGCCTGCACACATTCCTAATTAGATACCTGTTGGGCTGCAAAGCAGGACTGGCGCGTGCATTTTATACACATCCCATTAGCTGCCTTGTGTCATGTCGAGTTATGGGACATGCGGTGAGCCCTGCTGCTTCTGGCTGAGACACAGGATGAGCAACATCCCAACTGATTTAATCAGAGCAGATGGGTAAAACAGGAGGGCAAGCTCGTTTTTCTTGACCACAGTGATTTCTAGGAGACTCCTGCACTCTGCCAAGCTAATTATCTGTAGACGCTTTGGCAGGTGACCGCACAAAAACAGGTCACTGGGAAAAAGAGCTCCAAACCGAAGGTTTTCAACAAAACAAGGAATTGAGGCCACTCTGGGACAAAGAAAATGCATTCAAATTAAGTTTTGCATAAAATATGGAAGATCTAAATAGAATTATGGATCAGTAAACTAAAATAAGAAAAAATCATGTAGCCAGAAAAGCAACAGAGATAACAGCTTGGTCTGCAACAGAATACACACAGAGGTCATCATTCTTATCACAGCAAGACCAATGCTAACAATACACAAGGACTATGAAACAAGCAAAGTATACTACAACGTAATTTTCCCCCTCTTATCAAACATAAAATATTAAAATTCAAATAGAAAATTAAAATTCTGCTTATCCATAATTTAAAAATATGCAGCGTTTACACATTATTAATAGTAAAATAATTATAGGTATCTGTGCACCCTTGTTTATCATAGATCTATAAATGTAATTATTTCATCTAGCATGATTTAGAAAAAGACAGCGGTAGTGTTAATTCTGCAAATAAAGTATAATTCGAATATTTAATATTAAAGGATTATATTTGCCCCGAGAAAAGTCCCTGCGAGGACTGAAACATTGACTTTTATATCAAATAAAAGAAGTATTTAATACAATCCTATCAAGACTTCGGGTGCACCTTTCTATATTGTATGGCGCTTTGTAAATACTTGCAATAAGACTTTTTGGAAATTTTATTGTTGATAATCCACATTATTTACAACATGGAATGAGTTGTTCATACAATGAGTAACTCTAGCAATAATACAAATATAACTTTATAGACTTCCTAGTAACATCATCTACTGCACTAACTGGCACAATCAGTCACCACCTTGCCCAGTCTCAAAAAATTCTGTACCCATTGAGGGTTATACTCAATATGTTGCCATTTCCTTTTCTTCTGGAATGAATACAGAGTTTTGCTTGTTTTCGAAATTCTACATCTCCCATCCAGTGTAACAGTGTTGTGTGTATTGTTTTATTGACACCTTTGTATTTTACAATTCATCAAAGAATTCTAGAAGTCAAATGTATGTGTGAAGCATGTTTTGTTATTATTTGTCACCATGCTTGTGTTTAGATTTTCTGTATATATGTTAGAACTGTGCATGGTTGAAAAATAAAAAGTTAATTTTGTTTTGGGAAAATCAGCAATGGTGTTATTTTGGATTGAGAAATATTTTGTAATTGTCATTTTGTTCAAGCCAAAACTTTGGGGACTTTGCAATTTTGAATGCACAAATATTATATACTAACATTTTACTGATGCCAGTACAGTGGGAAAATTAACACTTAGTAGGTTTAGGGTTGTTTCTGCATGTTTAAGATTAGGTTTACGGTTACCATATCTGCCTTTTCTAGGATTAGGGTTAAGGTTACTATTTCTAGGTGTTTTAGGATTAGGCTTTGGGTTACCAATTCTGCTTGTTTTAGGGTTACTTTTAGAGGTAGGGTTAATATTAGGGTGAGCAGGGCTGGCCCAAGACATTATGCTGCTTGGCAGAGCCAGATTAACATAGGGGCTGATTGAGCAGCAGCTCCAGGCTCATGCCCCATAATAGGCCGAGAGAAAGGATAACTATCAGGGTTATCCAAAGAGATCCGAATTGCTTGAGAAAGGTAACCGAACGCTGAAAATCAACGTTCGGTTACCTTTCCTGGCCATTCGGCTATCCAGAGAGCAGGCAATTCGCCAAATACTGGCGAATTGCCTGCACATACGGTGCCTGTTCGGTGCCTGTTCGAGGGCAGTGAAATCCCCATGAAAAAGCACTGCTTCGGCTATTCAGAGAATGCAAACCAGCAGTGAAAGGTTCCCCTAATGCCCTGCCATTCGGTGGTTTAATACGGCAAGTTTATTCAGGAGAATCCCATAGGCTTCAATGTTAAAAATATTCCCGTTTTAATTCAATATCTAATAAACCGTTCATTATAAAATTCTGCAGCAAAAAGTCTCTTTATTTATAGATTTTTTAGGATACTTTAAGCATTTTTCAGAATTTTTTAAAAAAAATTTAAAAGTCCGATTTTTATTTTTATTTTTTTCAGTTTACTTTTTTTTTTGTAACAGCCCTCTTTATTATCATTCCCTGGACCTCCTGTGAAAATTTCAGACATTTTCGCTCAGTAGTTTCTTTGTAAACAGCGTTTCATTTTCCCAGATTCATACAAATGGTTTTTCTAATTTATTCACTGCCTCCTCTAAGTCACAGCTGCTTCGGCTCTGTGTGATTCGGCTCCTTTTCGGCTCCTGTTCGGGTTTTTCGAAGGTTAGTTTTTGCTTGTTTTCAGCGTGCATTCGGTGAGTCTTCGTCAGGTTTGCGGCAGCTTTTCCCTGCAATTCATGGACCCTGTGCTGTTTGCTGAATACACCGCAGGGTCACCGAAATGCAATCGGCAAAAGGAACCGAATTGAAGAGAACGAAAAGTCACCGAACGTGCGGTGACTTTTCGAATCTCTTTGGATAACCCTGTATGTCTGCATTGATGGGCATTTACACCTCTGTATCTCCGACTCCATAGCAGCTACAGGGGCATGTGAGGTATCACTGGAAAGACCAGATCATGACCTTTCCAATGATGCCACACATGATCCAGGTTGTATGTAACAAAAATAAAATACTTTCCTTTTTCTATCAAAGCAATATTGTTCACTTTACAATTATAAAATTAACAATGATGCTGCACTAACTCCCCATGCCACCAACAAGTGTGGAGGTGAGGGCACAATCCGTTATTATGCATTGTTCCATCAAAAACCTAAACCGCTGCACTGCAGTGAGGAGCACTGGGGGGGGGGGACTTTGGAACCTTGCGTTTTTAACCTTTATACCGCACAAGGTCAAGTTGACGAGTCATTGGACAGGTCATAGTCGGGCCTTTGCATTGGTACCAAACAGGACAACGTAAAACCTAAAAGAAGAAAAAAAAACTTTTAAAAATGTCTTTACTTTTAGATCTAAAGCAATGGCATTGTCCATTTGTCACGTATAAAAGGAGTAATACCACTGCTATTACTCACCTTCTCATTTACCACACTGGGAGCAAGTTCATTATTTTATACATTGTCATATTATTCATAAAACACCATCCTCCAAAACTAGGGATGCACAGATAACGATAATTTTACATGTTGTAAATGATTTATTTCCTACATATTTATTTTCTGTTAATCTGTATATTTGTTTTTGTGTTAATATCTTGCAGTTTACTATTTTGTATTTCTGTAACCATTCAAGGGTTCTTGAACCCAGGACATACTTGAAAACGAGAGAAATCTCAATGTATCCTTCCTGGTAAAATCCTTTATAAATAAATAAATAATTGAAATCTGAATGGAAATTTCCTCACGCAGTATCTGCCTGGTTAGATATACCCGTATCTGCACTATTAAATTACCTAAAATATGTTTTCATTTCACTAAATTCCAAAAAAAGCCCACCAAAATCTTCAGCTCCAGGCCCATAGAGATCTTAATCCGACCCTGCTGCTTGGGTCCAAGGATGAACTGCTACCCCCCCAAATAACACGTGTATCACAGAGCTCCACAGCAATAAAGCTAAAAATAGTTATGGATTCGTACAAATTATATATTCAAGTACGTATATTAAAGTAGAATATTAAAATAGTTTAAAAAAATTATACCAACATAATTTAATCTATTTTAATTCATGTATTTTTAAAATAAATTATATAACTTATTTAAAGTGTATCAAAATAAAATCCATTAAAACACATTTTAACTTTTAAAAAATATACATTAAAACATTTTAAAATTCATTAAAACTATATATTCTCCAAATTATATTATAAATACATTAAAATAATTATATTAAATGTAAGTATTAAAATGCATATATTGTTACAGTAATGCATTCGTCAGCAAATTGCCGCCCCTATGTAAGTGCCGCCTGGGGACCCATGGACCGGCAAGGCCTAAGGATGGATATCCGGGTTACTACTTCTGCCCGCTTTACGATTAGGGTTAATTTTAGGCTTAGTATTTCGGCTGGTTTCAGTGTTACTTATAGTTTGGATTAATATTAGGCTTAGTGACAGAAAGAAGGGACATACAATGTAAGATGTGCCTTGGAAAGACCCTAGGCAATTTCCCATTACAATGACATTGTTGCTTTTGTCATTCTAGATCAGTGTTTACCAAGCCTGTCCTCGGGACCCGGTGACAGCCAGGTTTGCCAGATATCTGAAGCACAGCACAGGTGATCTGATTTGCATCTCAGTGATTGCAGGATTCAGTCTGAATTTCCACAAGGTGATCTGCAAAATCTTGGTCTGTTAGAGGGTCCTGAGGACAACAGGTTTGGGAAACCCTGTTCTAGATGCACTAAATTCAGGTTAGTAAAACACACATTTTTTTTTAAAGTAGAACACTATATGGAAAACAAAAATAAAAATACCAAAACCACAGAAACTTTTTAATGCCTAGGTGGAAACATGTACAGTCTTACTTTCGGGATCTTTCATATTTAAATACCCTCATAGTAAAACCGGCTGGGTGGAGTAGAGGTAACCTCACTGCTCTGCATGGAGAGAGCTTGTGGAGTCATGGGTTCGATCCCAGCGAGCAACCTCTCCAGTAAGTGCCCTTGGGCAAGACAACTAACGGTACATACTCGCCAGGACATACTTGAAAACTAGAGAAATCTCAATGTATCCTTCCTGGTAAAATACTATATGAAAAAAAAAAAAAGAAAGGAGTAAAGTAATAGTAGTGATTCATTAGCTGATCGTTAAATATTCCCTTACCTATGGAAGTGCAGAATTGAAGTCTATGTTAATGTCATGTTCCAGTTTTGCATGCATGGTATGGCCATATAACTAAAAGTCTACGATGCTGATCAACACTTTGTGTGTGACATTTTAAGTATGTGTCTTTTCATTACATTCACTTGTCAGACCTCTTCAGCAGTTTGGAGGACTGTGACATTAAGGCCGGGTGCACACTAGGCGTTTCCTTCTACGCACTAGTGTGCGTTATAAAGGACGCACTTTAAGACGGAAGAGATGGTAGACGCCAGACAATGCGTTAATTTTGACGCAAGTCGTAAAAACTGAATTTGAGTTGAATAAAAAAAATCCTAGCCCAACAGCCTTGGTGTTTCCACGACGGACATCTTCAGCGAGCGTTATGCGTTGTGTGCGAACTACGTGTGTTTTTCTCTATCCGCATAATTATATGCTACAACACACATCATAAAGAGCGTCATAACGCGCGCTAGTGCACAGAAAAAATGCCTAGTGTGCACCCGGCCTTAACCATTCTAAGCTGAAATTGCCCAGGGCTGACATATTTTAGACTGTTAAAAAGTGAAATTATGTGATTTAATTAGGATTCTGAAATGTGTACAGGATATTTCATGCAACATTGTGGAATCTTGCCATATAATAGAATGGATTGATATGGACTAACCACTTCACAAAGTTGAAATTCAGTGATCTCTCTTGTAAAACTGAGTGCTATAGAAGAGAAGGGTTCATGCACTAAGCCGTCGGGAAAAAAAAATGACATGTAAAAATATAATGTAAAATGTGAATAATCTGTTTTAGTTATAGCAAGCAATTCTTGTAACAACATTAAATCGGCCTGCCAAGTCACACCGTTTTATCATCGACAACATTTATGCTCGAGTCGTCCTGATCACCTCACAGCTGTAGGCTGTCACTTGGTTTTTGGGAGGGTTGAGAGAAAATGCACTGTTCTGGTGCTCCAGTGCTGACATAGCCCGAATCAGGGCTTTTTAAGCCCATATATGGGCACTAATGCAGTGTTTGCCTATGAGCAGCCCTTATTGGGTTAACAGCCTGTTACCCTAGAAAAAAATTCAGCATCGAGGGGACCCGCAGCCAGGATCTATAACATTCTTAGTGCTCTGGTGCAAACAGCCACCGAAAAGCATAGTTACAGAAAAGTATATGTCACCAAATAAATGCTTTTTTAGGCACAATAAAAGATTATTTTGCAAGACTCCCTGGAGTGCGTGCCTTCCTGGTGAACTAGAAAGAATTCATGTGGGATGACACATGCCTTTAGGCAGTATGGTCATCATCGATGATGCAAATCATCTCACAACCATTCCCTCATTAGTGGCCATGCCCCCATCTTCCCAGTAGCTGAACTGAAGTTGCAGGTCTTATTTTGAAGTCTGTTCACTGAAGATGATACTCAGGAGAGCTGTCAGGAGAAGAGAACAATCGAGACCACAAGAGCCGATTTGGAAAGTGAGAAATGGGAGAATTTTTCTAGTTTGGCTATTCTGATCTAGAATTTGTACTTCTGCCAATTCTCGAGTTTTACCTTTAATGAATAGACCGCTTATTCTTATTTATTATAGTTTAGATATCGAATGCTGTGGGTTTTATTACTTTGCAGTTCTGTTATGCACTTAAACACCTCAAATACATTGAACTTCTAAAATAAAGTATTAATGGAAAAAATCAGAGGAAAATCTAGTATTTATCTATTTTGACAGTGTGATTAGGGGCAGGATAATAGACCAAAGTTTTATTAGCAGGCGGATGGCGAAAGCCCATTTCCCCCTATAGGGGGAATTATCAACTGATGCCCGATTAAGACTAACCTGCCTTTATAGATACGATGGTTCCCTCAGAGAGCAGCCTTTGTGCAGCAGAGAAGGTAACAAAATTCTAAAGCTACTAAAGGAAGTACAGTTTATTTTGCTTATTGGTAAGCGGCTTAGCCGCTTAATGTTTTAGTTGGGGAAACAAATATTTTGTTAGGCTCCGCATAAGGAATAGGCTTTTGACTGGTTTTATTTCCTTGTTTATGGAGTACCGTAGATACTCGAGTATAGTGCGACCCGAATAAAACGCTATGTATAGAGATTTATAATGGAAATGAGAGAATACTCAAGACAAGAATATAACGCGAGGAACAAAATTTTACTGTACCGGTAAACAATTAAAATCCTTCCAGGTTCTCTTAAAACAGTCAGGCTATCCCTTGGACCCAGGGTGTTCTGCTCAAAAATTATCACAGTTGTTACTAAATATGAACCCGCCGCCCACCCGTCTTCTTTACTAGCGATTAGATGGCCGGCGGAGGCGAGCGAGGTTAATGATTGACCTAAACAGAGCATGCCCTCTGGCCGTGATGGATCCCACCTCTCCCGAATCCGGGAGTTCCTATAGTGTTTGCAAGCATCAGGGAGCCTGCGTTCACTTCAGCGAGACTACCAGAACTTCTGGGAGACTTGGGATCCAGAGCAAGTCAAGTTTATTTATTTTTATTTATTTTTAAAAGCGATGCAGATGTCTCGAATATAACGCGACCCCTCCAATTTTAAAAGGTATATTTGTCACCAAAAATCTAGTGGTATACTCTATTATCTACAGTACTTTGTATGTACCGTGGCTGCCTAATAAAGAAAAGCCTGAAGCATTTGTCGGCGTGTCCAGTGGCTATATCACACTATCTAAACCATACAGTATATGCGCGTTTCTTCCATAGTCCATCTTGGCCAAGGCTTAGCTGGACTAGGAAAAATTACAAAACTGATGGTCTGTAGGCAGGAAAGGGAGATGTACAATGCAATTGCAGAAACACAGGTCCCTAGTTCGGCAGCATCTCATGAAACGTTACAGTAGTTTGCCTTTGTAAATCTGTGGACGTCTTTATTAAAGGGTTGCTAGAACAAGCTCTTCTTAGTTTTGTTTATTACAGCTATTTTAACACATTCTGCATTGATTTTATGTACCAATTTTGATTGATCGCCTTTGTTGCTCTGCACGGACACAGCATCGTATCTGTTCTTTCATGGATTCATGCTATGCAATACAACGAACCACCTAGTAACTCCACTGGAAATGTATTTTTGTTAAAATCTTGGCAGCCAGAGTGGCCCTCTTATAAATAACAGTAGAATTCCCATACAATGCATGTTCTTTTCTGCAACAACTTTATAATTAAAACCTGCAGGTGACAAATTTAAATCATGAACACGGCTTCAGGCGCAGTCATGTGATACTCAGTTTTCTATCCCTTTTGTTTTAATGCAGACGTGGGTGTTTCTCTGCAGGTAAAACAACAAATAAAGCAATGCAATGAATATTTAATAGGATCCGTGCATGGTTTTATTGCCTTACATATGCATGCCGTTTATGTGCCATTCTCCTATACCCTGTGCAGGGTTTAGATTACCCACTAGGGTGCACTCATTATATAAAGAACAACAGGGATAATAACAACAACTTATTAAAAAGTAGTGGGTTTAAGGTTACTGCACAATCCAGTCCCAATAGAAACAAGTAACAGGGTTTATACGGAACACACTATCAGGATAGTTTATGTGAATTAATGAAAACTATGAATCCTATATATTACAAGTTAAATGTCATACAAGGGAATTGCGGATATAAAGTAAACAAAGAATCTCAATATAGCAAAATGTGAGGGATTTCTTAGTTATTCCTGCTTATTGGGTTTTATATCAGGTCGCGAATGACATATGATAAACCACTGACTGAATTGAGCAGCGATAAGGTTTTTGTGAGGCATCAGAATAAGTTCAGCACCACAACTATGCAGTGTTTTGGGACAGCTCCTTGTATATCTAATTTTATTGCACTTTCCAGATATTGCTCTATTTACAGACTGAAGGTACTGTATATGGCAACTCTACGTTGAGCAAGACGATCAGCCCCATTTTTCCAACAGCATATGTTCACTTAACGATACTTGCTGAAATGTGACACAGCAGAGACTCAATGTTTCACTGGCAGAAAGGTTACGACTTGAAGGCTCCGATGATGGCTACCACCATTTTTTGTTAGGAATAATGTATTTATTTTAATTAAAGTAATATACATTGGTGGTTTTTTTTTAGCCATAATGCCTTTGCAGACTTAATCGACTTTAGTAAAAAGATGTGTAGCGCTCACCCCCGAAGGAGCCGCTGAATAACCCCAGGATAATCTCACCGCACTATCAATTCACTGTACACCAGCACACCTTTATGGGTTTTTCTAAGTTATACTTTACTGAAGCAATAAACGGCAATAGATATACATATACCCGGGTACTAAGTCCACTGGCCAGTGGATGGACGAAATATCTTCGACTAGTCAACGTTGGGGGCCCTGCAATTTGAAGCAATCAATAAGTGCCCACTGTTATTAGAGTTGTACGCCTGAAGCCTCTCACCCAACCGATGAACAGCTTGTCCCGGACAGATGTGCTCTGCCAGAAAGTCCCTCTCTGCTGTCTGGAACCTGGTGCTGCCGAAATCCATGCTCCCGAACCGAATCTCAGCCAGGAAACGAATGATGCCAGCACTCCACTCCGTCTGCGGCCTCCTTACACAAGGTCCTTCAACATGCTTGCCACCGGAACAGCTCAGCGGGACACACTGCAGTTCGATTACACACTCTCCCCGATCTTTCCAGCACAGGATGCCGCCGATTCTCCACTCCAATGTAACCTGGATCCCGGACAGTGTCTCTCTTGTGACTGAACTCATGCACTGCTCACCTCGTTCTGCCCACGCTGCACATGATGCTTCTCCCTTCCTGCCGCCCGCGTGTGTGCTCACTTCCTTCCCCTGCCCAGGGGTTTCTGGGGGATGTAGTCCATAGTCCAATACGTTACGCTCTGGCTCCCTCTAGCGGCAATATTGTCTCAGTTCTCAGAGCCAAGTTAAATACAGCGCTACACATGACTTTCATATGGACTGGGAAACCAACATATTTGCTGTATTGGCTAAGGACTGGAGAAAGGCACAAAAGACTGCGGGTGGGAGAATGGGAGTCTGGCAAGAAGGCATCATTAACAGATGTATCCCAGTCGGGGTACAGAGATTTGTTACACATGGGAGAGGAGCTTCTTGGGAAACTCACTTTTTAATCACTCATCAGTATTTATCATGTTCTTCGAGTGGTTTAATCTTTTCATTCTATAACATATGCATATACACACCTGTATTGCCTAATTAATCAGCAATATATTTAATCAACAGGACACGAGACCGATTAATAAAGTTTTCCTTTTACTTTCACCAAACAATTACTGAAAACACATATATACACACACACTGTATTGGACATGGAATTTAAGGTGATCTACTCCAACAAACATTAAATAATTAAACCCTCAAATAGCCATGTAACAATTTGTAACTGCCACTAGATTTCAGTAAAGAGCATAATAGTCTGTCTAAAAACATGTGCTCTGATCAGGAAGTGACTTAAGCCAGTTCCAGGAAGGTGACATAACATACAATACCCAATAAGATCCACTTATGTGGGTGGAGAGAAGACTGTAGCCCAACCTCCTCTGGATTGAT